>PVJX010046145.1:0-12415 GCA_004027295.1 Dolichotis patagonum | reverse complement strand
TGCTCCTCTCTTAAATGTGTACTGAAACTTCTGCCTGATAAACACTTTCCTCTTACTGATACATCCCCAAAATTCTTTACTTCTGACGAAGGTCAGCCAGCCTGCAAAATGCTATGTTTAGAACAGGTTAAATCCCTCATCTCATATTTTAGAACCTTATCAGACCCAGTCTGGTGACATTTGTCTTAGCAGGCAGTGAAAAGAGAAAAAGCATCAGTCCTGCAGTGTGGGTAATTTCATACTATAGCTTTTCCTTTTTTCTCCCCCTAATTCGTTATCCTCTGTAGTGTAGCTTATTTTTTTCTCTCCCTTTCCCCTTACTACTCTATAAACAACCACAGCTTTAGATTTTTTTGTTTGCTTTTGCTTTATCTTTAACAGTTAGCAACTCAAAAGTATGTAGAAAATAAGCTCTTGCATATCCAAAGAAGCACTGGCAGCCTCTAAGTAGAAAGGTATCCCACAGAATGTGTAGAAGTCTCATTAGATGCCTCTTCCGGTCAGCATATTCCACTATTTGGTCAGAAGTAACTAAGATTTGCTCACCAAGAGGCATGTAAGTGTTGTCCCATCAGTGTTCTGAGTAATGTTCCTCATACAACTGGCATGCAAAACCTAGGCCTGACACTGTGGAGAAGACCATCATTTGGAATGCTGCACAAGGAAGCAATCTGCTTATATCACACAAATCTTTGTGCTCTAAACACTTTAGATTGTAGGGGATCCTCTAAAGTGTCTTTTAAATTCTCTTTCTCCCCTTAAAAAACCCTTTAATCCTTTTCTTGTTCCTTCTTTTCCCTTGGTCTGAGGCTTTCATCTGTCAAAACCTCAAAGTGGTAAACATTTTCTGACGTTAGTTGGCATAGAGAGACGGTTGCTGGAGAGTAGAGGAGCAGTAGGAGTTGGGGGGCTCTGGAAGTTTTCGCCTATCTCTGGGGACCACTCCTAGTGTGTCTCACCATGTGGGGTGAGGGGGCTGTGTGGACTCTCTTTTCCTGCTAGAAAGACAAGAGGGCAAGAATGGAGCTTTTCCCACCATTCCTGCCCATTCCAGGAATGGTGGGAAAAGCTCCATTCCTACCCTTCACAGCCGCCTGCCCTGACTTTCCTGGGTCCTAGGGCCACCTGTGTAGGTATCCCACCCTTATGGGGCCTTTCAAGGCCACTTACCTAGTGTTAGCTTATTTCTCCCCTCTATCTGATTGTTTTCTGGTGTCTTCATGGTAATTTTGGCCTCAAATATTTATCTTTCTATCTAAAATGTCATGTCCAAATGTACATAAGGGAGATTTTAAAGCATGCATTGTATCTTAAATGATTATAGGTAACTCAATGTTTGTCCCCAAAATGTCATCTTATATAATATTTTATAAACTTGGAAACATTTAAGATGTAAGATTTTAAAAGACTGGAAAGGTACTCAGAAACACCTTCAAATACTAAAGAAAATTTTATTATGATTTATGTAAGTAAAGTGGAATGTTGATATGACCAATTAGCCTATAGTTAAAAATCTAATTATCTGGATTATAGGTATAAACATCTCTGTTAATTTCCAGATATATTTTACCCTAAAAATTCTATGTAAGTTGGCTTATAGATAAATGGACACTCATATTAGCCCAGATGCTTTTCATTCACATAGCTTAACAATGACCTAATTTAAATTGGTTAATAAGATAAAAGTAAAAGATGTCTTTAAAGTTGGTAACGTGCTTTCATACAGGTTATTAACCAATGAAGATGATATATTTAAAAGTGGTTTTATACATTTAATATCCATTATTATCTGTGCATAATAACTCAAGTTTTTTGTTTGTTAAAAATAATGTACAGTCACTCTCCCTCTCTTGCTAAAAAAGTCCCTTTCTCATATATATATATATATATTGCTTAGTTGTCATGAGGAATTTAAAGTTAAGTGTGATTTACTAAAAGTAATGTTTATAAATAACGAATATGTATAACAACATTTGAGTCAATAGTTCCTGAACATAAATTTAAATATTGCCTTCTTAAAATTTAGAAAACATAATATATTCTGATGTATTAAATGTATTGTCTGTCTCTCTCTTAAATTGACTAAGAATTAAATTATTTAAAATATATAATTTTATATTAAAATAATATTTTAAAATATTGTCCTGAGCGGTAACATTTGTATCTTCTGTGTAGCTGTAAAACCAGCAGTTGGAATCAATGCACTTCAGTCATCTTCATCAATAAGATTAATGGGTAGTTTCTCCCATTGTTCTCTAGAGTGTTACCATGCCCCATCTTAACAAATGCTTTGAATATATATACATATATATATATGATAATAAAAATGTTAAAAATTTTATACGTCTAAAGAAATAAATTTTTCCTAAGGTATTAAAGTGCTATAGGTAAATTTTTTAAAAAATTCTTAAGGAAGATTTTTGTATTGTCCTAAGATAATTTCCCATGCTTTCTACTATTAAGCTTTTAGTTACTTATAAAACTTGAGAGTTAAATATTATTTAAAGTCTTAAAATATTTAAAATCATTAAAATATTGACTTGTCAAATATTTCTGAGTTAGTTTATGATTGATTAAACAACTGTTATCTTAAACAGATGTATTACATCAAAAGATTAAAAAAAATTGTGAGTTAAACTTTAAAATTAAGTTCAATATATGCAGAATAATACATGTTTTCTTTTATATTCTATATATTAGAGATAGACACATAAAATCATACATTTAGACCTTAGACATATAGAATGATCAAAATTTTTGACACCTCCTTAAATTTGGTCCTATTATTTAAAACTTGACCTACCTTTATTGGCTTTGATTATACAAAATTTTTGTCATAAAACTGAGATACACTTGCATTTGGGGTACTAAGTTGAATTGTGGTCATTAATACTTTTACCTAAACATTTGGCGACTCTAAAGATGTACTTTAGTACCCATCAGTGCAATTATACCATGTAAGTCTGTTAAAGAAATCTAAATTTTTTCGTTAAGTGCAAAAACAATGTGAGTATATTTAAAGGTATTTGTATAGCTGTTATACTTATTATTACCAACCTCATGGTATATTGAATATATTGTTTCCCAAGGGCACAGGTTTGTACAATGCATAGCTTAGGAAAACTTGTTTTCATACTGATGATCTCCAGACTGAAATTGTTTACAATCATGGACTTTTTCAGGCATACATTTATGTTATTGTGCTGTAATTCTGTTATGGTGTACAGACGTACACCATGTCACTCTAAAAGATAAAGGTTGTATTTATTATGTATAAAGTACATCAGTGAATATGAATTTTTGTAATAAAAAGAATAAATTTAAGTAGGAATATATGGCATAATTGGATCAAAATAAATTACTGAAAAGATTTTTATATTAAAATGGGAATTCAAATAATTTCTAGAGATTAGAAAACGTAATTCTTCCAACATACTGACATTATTATAATTATTGTTTACATTTAATTCTTAAGTAGCATTAAGTGCTATTCCATAAGTGAAAAATTACATACATGAATTAAAAATTGCAGGAGGTCAGAGAAAGAAGGAATAGAAAAGGAGAGAAAAGAAATGAAAAGACAAAAAACGTTTCTGAAAGATAGCTTGAAAGTACTAGATAAATTTTAATGAGTCCCAAAGATGAGGAAGTTTATTTATTCTTCTTTGCCATCTGAAAATTGTCCTAAATGACAATTTTTCCTAAATCTTTATTTCATACTACATTTTAATTCATCACTACATATAAAGTCAAAATGAGAGGCTGGGGTATTATGCTCTTATTTAAGAACATATGTTACTAAGATCTGTTTTAAGCAAAAGAAAAGTGCAGTTCTGTATGCTATCTTTGGAAACCTCCCCTGGATACTTCGTGATAACAAAAATAGATCTCACTCCCAGTAAGTGGCCAGGGTGCTCATCAAATCAAAATAATAAAATGACATTGGTATGAGTCACATTAATATTAATTAGATGTATTACAGGGTATTTAAAAATATTTTACCTTTGAAAATATGCTTAAAAATTAATATCTGTGTTAAGAGAAAAGTGAAACTGCATTGCATGTGCATATGTGAACTTGATAGGGTGGTAGGTTTGATCCATGAGAAGTGAAAAAGGAAGGCTGCATGTAGCAAGACAAGTCAGCAACACGTGAAGCTTTGTGGTCTTAGCTCTCTGTCATTGGTCATGGGGAATATCAGCAGTAGCAGTTGATTTTATTTAGTCTTTCACAGAATGAACACTGATTCATGGATTCTTTATATTGTTTGTTTAGTCTCCAGTATGTTCATTTGTGCTTTTATCTTTTTAATTTCCTCTCACACATGAGCTTTTGGCTTAGCCTTTTCTGTTTTTTTAGAGGTTTGAGGTTCACCATTAAGTTTTTTATATGCACTTTTTCTGTTCTTCTGATATGATATGTACTGCTATAAATTTCCCTCCTAGGACTGTTTTCATTGTGTCCCACAACTTCTGGTATGTCATATTGTCATTATCATTCAATTGTAAAAACTGTCTGATTTCTTCTTTAATTTCATTGGTGATTCACTGGTTGTTCAGGAGGATGCTGTTTAATTTCCACATGTTTATGAAGTTCTTGTAGTTTCTTTTGCCATGAATCTCAAATTTAATTGCCTTATGATCAGATAATATGCATTGGATAGTTTTATTTTCTTTGCATTTACTTAAACATGTTCTATGAGCCAGTATATGGTCTGTTTCAGAGAACATCCTGTGTGCATTCGAGAAGAATGTGTATTTTTTTATTTTAAAGAGGGTACAATTAAACACTACAAAACAGAACATAAGAAAGCAATTTAAGAGACATAATTTCAAAGCAAGACAACCAGAGATCTTCACTAACTATCACACTGTCTCTTGTTCTCTTCCAAATAGTTTTCCATATCTTCAAATACAGTGAATTCATACAAAACAACATAGTATAAAACTGATCCAAATAGGATGATGAAGGTGTTTTAGGTCTTCAAGACCAGACAATAGGGAACTGGTTGTCATAGTGTTTCTCATTCTCTTCAAAATAGTTGTATATACCTTCCAGTATGTTGAAATTAAACAAAACAAAATGTTAAAATCACTCTGAAAAAAGAATAATAGTATTGCTGGACTTCACATTATGACACTATGGAGTCATCACTGGGTACTGTAGTGTCTCTTTTTCTTCAAAGTAATTGTTCATTTCATCATGCATTACATAATCAGTTGTCATAGACTGTTTAAAAGTTCTATGCATACATGAGTCTCTACATGCATATATATCCTTTCTGTATTAGAGGGAAAAACAAAACAAAGAAACACAAAACAAAACGAATTCCTAGAAAAACATGAAATGGAAAAGTCATACAAAACCACAGTATAAGGTGATCTATAGTGGTTACAATGATGTTTCTTGTTATCGTCAATAGAATTGTCTATATGACCAAGCATATTATAATTAAGTATAGCAGTACATAACAATATTAATAAAAATGAAACATTGTAGACATTATAAGACCTCAAAAGCAGGTAATAATCAAACCAGAGTGGGTATTCTAATGAATCTTGTCATATTCAGTGTAGTTGCCTATACTCTCAGACTTGATACTATCATAACAGATTCAAATAAAATCAGTCACTACAAAACAGCAATCTAACAAACCAGATTCAAATAAGATCAGTCATAGTAAGACAATGTAAGTTATACAGGGCTTCAAATTAAGTTAATAGGAAATTAAGGATAATTACCATATTATATCCTGCTATTTTTGGAATAGCTGTTTGTGCCCTCAAAGCTAGTATAAGTAGACAAACTAGAACAGAATAAAATCCATCTAAACAGAGTGATAAGAGTGATGTGGATTTTAAATTTGGATATACTATTAACAGTATCCTCTGCCTTACTTTTTTCAGACAATTCCTCCCTTTTCACTCCCATAGGGTGCACTGCACATTTTGGGTCCCACTAACTCCCTCAGTTTTTAGATTGGGCGGGGCAACCTGCTATTTACTTAAGTGGTTTCAAACTTTCCCACTCCTGGACTTGATCTCAAGTTGTATTCCTTAACCTACAAAAGCCTCAAGGTTTTCCTTCATTATAGCGCAGTAGTTCTCTACTGCACAAAATATCATGTCTTTCCAGCATAACTGCAGGTGCTGGTCGAGTTGCCCCTATTTCTTTCTGGTTCCCTGTCCCATAGAGCATTGTTTTCTCATATTTGATTTTTGGTCCATAAACCCTTTTTCAGGTTAATTATATTTCCTATACAGAGCATCTCTATGACTCTCCCTCCTGATCTACTCTGCCTGTGTTTTTTTTTTTGTTAGTGTGTCAAGGCCATCTATGTTAGAGATTATAGCCAACCATCACTGCCTCATTTCTGCTATGCTATTTTTCTGCCATTGATTGTCTACTTTTCTCCTTCATTCCACTGTCCAGCCCATTCACTGAGGCTTCTGAAATCCTAGTTTCCTCAGTTTCTGAAATCCTAGTATTTTTTCCTCTTTCTCTAGAATGTCTTTCAGTATTTTTTTGTAGGGTTGGATTGGTGGTCACAAACTCCCTCAGTTCCTCTTTATCATGGAAACATATTGTTTCTCCATTAATTTTGAGAGACAGCTTTGCAGGGTACATCAATCTGAGTTGGAGGTTATTTTCTTTCAGGGCTTGGAGTACTTCACTCCAAGCTCTTCTTGATTTGATGGTTTGTGTCAAGAAGTATGCCATGATTTCTATGAGTTTTCCTTTATAGGTAATCTGTTTCTTGTCTCTGACAGCTTTCAGTATTCTGTTCTTGTGATGAATTTCTGAGATTTTGATTGTTATATGTCTGGGTGTATCTCTGTTTTGGTTGTAGGTGGTCGAAGTTCTGTATGCCTCATACATCTGAATGTCATTTCCTTTTCCAATGCTTGGGAAATTTTCCTTAATTATTTCTGTGAAGAGCCTTTGTGTTTCCTTTGTGTTTACTCCTACTTCTTTACTCACATTTTTTATTCTTAAGTTATAGGTCCTCTTGTCATCTTCTAGCCTTTGTATTGTTACTGCATGTTTCCTTGTTATTTTTAAGTGATCTTTCACAATCAGTCACTGCAAACCTATCTTCAAGTTTTATTAACCTATCTCTAGTTTCTGTGAGGCAATTTTTCCACCTTTTGATGGAGTTTTTAATTTCCTGGTAATCTCTTTGAATGTGTTTCATGTATTCTAGGTTTTCTTTATATTCTTCATTGAATGTTTCTCTCCTTTTTTTGTGTTCCTCCATTCTTGCATCTGTGTCTTCTTGAGAGGTGCTTAGCATTTCTTTTATTAATCTTCTTATATCTTGCCTTACTTGAATTAATATTTCAGCTTTGAGCTCATATATGAGGTCATGAAAATATCTCTTTATTTCCGCTGATGCCATGTCTGATATTGCATGTTTGCCGCCCTCAATCTCTTTTGTATTTACCTCTCCTGGGTCAATATTCGCGAGTTCAGGGGCTGGGGGCTTTTTCTTATTTCTGTCTCTTGTTATGTTTTTGGTTTCTTCCATACAGGTGTATATTGTAGTTCTCAGCCCCTTTCCTTGTTGGCTATGGTTCTTCTGAAGTGCGCTGGCTAGGGAATTCTGCCCTCTCTGGTTTCCCATTGGTCACTGAGGTGCAAGCAGGGGAGGTGTATGCTGGCCCCTCGCCTCTGAGTCAGTCAACCTGGGACCTTCACCACATTAGTGTGTGCTGTGCCTATGAAATTGGTTTGGGACAACTCACTGGGTCCTGCCCAGGGGCATGACCCAGGTCAGGCAGATCCCACCAATCTGCTCTGGGCAGGGAGTAACCAACTGAAGTCACTGCTGTTTCTAGTTCTGGTCCATCCTGCCCAACTCCAACATGTTGTCCAGTTGGTTGCCCCTTTCCTGTGGGAGGGTCTTATTACAAGCAGTCACAGGGGTTAGTGCAGGTCAAACACCTGACTTCAGCATGGCTGTGGCAGCTCCTGCAGCAAGAGCACTGTGATCACATTTGGGCAGCTTTAGCAAGAGCCCTGTGGCCACAAATCTGTGCTGCTTTGATGGTAGCCCTGTGACTGCATGTTTGGCCAGCTCTTTTCCCTTTAGTTTCTTCATGGGTTGAGAGGATCCATCTCCCTCTGTCTGGACCTGTCAGGATGTTTTTATTCCACCATCTACATGGTTTCTCTCAGGAAAGCTCTGTATTTTGCTGCTTACTGGTCTGCTCCTCCCTCAAAGAATATGTATTCTGATGCTGTGGGATGGGATACTCCATACACATCTGTTAATTGTGTTTGTTCAAGAGTTTGATTCAATTCTATTATTTGATTGTTGATTTTTTTGTCTAGTTGAATTGTCTTTTTGTTACAGTGGGCTGTTGACATCCCCTAGTACAATTATATTAGTGCTTATTTGACTTTTCATGCCTGTTAGCATTTGTTTTACATATTTGGGTGCACAGGTATTTGTTCTATATATATTTATAATTGTTATCTCTTCCAATTGGATTTTTACCTTTTCAAGGATGTAGTGATCTTCTTTATCTCTCTTGGTCAGTCTTGGCTTTAAGTTTGCTTTTTCTGCAAAAGAATAGCTATCCCTATTTGTATCTGCGTTCCTGAAACATGGAATATTGTTTTCCATACTTTGACTTTCAGTCTGTAAATTAGTTTTTGAATCAAATGTGTTTCTTGTATGGAACACATAGTTGTATCTTGCTTTTTGATCCATTCAACCAATCTGTGTCTTTTGATTGGTGAATTGAGACTGTTAACAATGATGGTTATAACTGATATATATGAACTATTCTTGTCATATTATTTTATTGTTGTTGACTCTCCATCTATTTTTCCATTCCTATGTTAATTGTTTCCCTTGCCAGATGTGTTCCTTCTGTTGAAGTTCATGTAATTGTAGTCCTTTTTATCTCTTTCTAGAATGTCCTTCAAAATATTTTGGAGTGATGCTTTAATGATTATAAATTTCCTCACATATTCTTTCTCATGGAAGTATCTTATTTCTCCATCAGTTTTGAAAGATAATTTTGAAGGGTGCATAATTATGGGCTAAAAGTTGTTTTCCTTTTGAATTTTTTTTTTGGTGAAAAGTATTTATTTAGAACAGGTACAGAGAGGGGCTTAAAGATCATCATCTTCAAGTGAATCCACCTCTAAGAAAACCAGGGTGAGGCCTCAGCCACTACCTAGCTCTTGTCCTGGGACAGCGGCTGGTCTTTAGTCTAGCCCTAAGACAGGCAGGGCACAGCACTATTGGCCCCAGCCAGCAGGCCCTGTCCACAGAAGAGTGGACAAGAGACTGTTCAAAGCTTTCTCTGTCCTCGTCCATTCAGCTTCCAATCTGCTGGATTGATTTTCATGATCCCTTGCTATTTTTGTGAAATCTTTCTTTTCATGCTTACTACCTGCAAGCTTGTTTTCTATATCTAAGATACTGTCATCTTATTGGCTTACTCTTCTGTGATACTGATGGATATCTGCTTGAATCTACCTTATGGATTCCATTTATTTCCTATACTGAGCATGCAAAGCTTCCATAATTTTCTTAAGTTTATCTATTTTTTGTCTGCTGTAGCATCACTAACACAACCCTTACTTTAGACACTACCTCTGCAGTTATCTGAGAGATTATTTCTGATTTGGTTTTTTCAGAGCCTTGTTAAATTCCTTTGTTGTTACTGCTTCAAAGAGGCCAAGTGGAAGGCATTTGGGTTGTCCCATCTCATTGTACCTTGGGTTTGCATTTGGTTTACTCGATGTCTTGGGTTACATCTTGTTTAAGCATCTTCACATTTTCTTTTCTTTTTTCCCAGTTTAATTTCTGTGGTGATGCTTGTAAAATGCCTGTAGTGGTTTATTATATTGATAGTATTTAGGATCCTTAAGTAATGGCCACTTCTCTGAGGTATCTTACAGATACAGCAGGTTTTTTGACTTTGATTCTGTTGTATGATCCTACCTCTTGTTGAAGAAGAGAAGTTGCCATTTGTTTAACTCAATCCTTGGTTATTTGGCACTGTTACACTGTGATCCTTAGTCAGTCTTAGTTATGGATTACCAAGAATAACAGCTGTTTAGAACAGTTATTTACTTTTGGCTATTGTGGTACCAATAACATCAAAGACAGTCTAGAAAATGACAAATTGAGCTAATCATTAATTTGCCTCTTTTGACTGTGTGTACTAGATTTGTAGTTATATAAAAATCTGAAACAAACAAGAAAATTATACGCAGTATACAAGCCCTTAATATGTCAATTTTGCCCTGAGGGATTAAAATTTAAAATAGGTCAATGAGAAAGCAGAGGAGTGAAAAAAGAGTAAGATATTAGAAGTAAGGTTGGAGGACAAAGAGGGATCATGCTAACTTTGGGAAACTGGTGAAGAAGACTGAGGGAAACAGAAGGAAGAGTTAAAAGGAACAGAGCAGAACCACAATCACAAAGAGGCTGAAAACCATGTTCCCACTCTTATAAAAACAAGATCAAACAATGGAGAAAAAGTGAAATCAAAAAGTAAAAATTAAAAATAAAACCACAGCAACAACAACAACAACAACAACAAACAAGATAGAGAAAAATAAATGACCACTTCCAGGATTGTCTCTGCTTTCACTGGTAGACAACCTGTGGATACAGAGTCCTGATCAGTGCCAACCTATCCTAGCAGCCAGCACTAGCTTTTTGGCATAGTGGATAAGCTCAGTGAGCCTGCACTTTCTGGCTAAAACCACACTCATTTGGTTGGTAGCCATCTGAGCACCTTCCATGGGTCTCAGCCAGCTGGGAATCACTAGACAGGGCCAGAAACTGCTCCAAATTCTGATTTCAATCAGCCTCTCTCCAAGATGGCTCCAGGGCAATTGCTGTCTCCTGTGGGAGGGCTGAACCTTCCACATTCACCACCAGCCATTGCAGTCCTTCATGTCCACTGCTGCCCTCCACTGCTATGTGTCTCTGTAGAGGTCTCTGGGGTCACCAGCTGCCACCAGGTGTCTGCAGGTTCCCAACTACTCCTCTCACAGAGATAAGATGCTTCTGGCTACCCTCCACCTCCTCTGCAAGGTTTCTTTCCTCATTCCTTCCACAGTCCTCAATCCATGCTTCCTAGGTCCAGAGAACCCACTTTCCTCTTTCTTGTCATCCTTACACAGCCATACTCCAGCATCCTGATGGCAACTCTCCTCTCTGCTGCTTACAGCTCTGACATTCTCTGCATTTCTTTATTGGAAACTTGCCCCTCCCCACTGAAGTCTTGACAAGACTTTCAAATAACAGTTCTTCAGGAGGAAACCAGAGGAGGCAAGCCTGGCCACCCAGCTCAGCACCTCCTGACTGCCAATTGCCTCAGGTACCTCACGGGGAAACTGTCACCCTAAACTTCTTTATTATTATTTGCAACAGAAATTGTCATCAAACGGCTAGGATGTCTTATATTTGGAGCTGCTCTCTGGGATGGGAGTGTGCAAAAGGAGAAATTCTCCTTCTTGCTTCTTCAGGACATAGGTAATATATATCTGAGTCCCAGCATAATTAATATGCAATAACACTGTCTTTCACTTTCAAATCTCAATTGAAAGAATTTTGCCCTAGAATAAATTACAGAACATTATGGTGGTGGTCTAACATGTTAGAAGCCCAAATCAGGAATGCTTACCCTGAAGACCCCTTCCTCCTTCCCCAACTACAAATTCCTCCTTCCTTTCCCATGTATGCAAAGCAAATTTCAATCAGTTTCTCATGTGTCATAAATGCCCATACCAAGTGCCACATCTGCTCAAAGCTCACATATACCAGTTCATCCTTCTATATCTGGTCAAAGGAGATAGCCCAACTGCCACGAATTGTGTGCTCCTTTCCATGTCCTCAATAAATGGGTTCTTTTTTTACTTTTCACTTTTCCATTATGCCAGAAATTTCTAACATCAGTGTTTACTTAATAGACATAAAACTTGCAATCTTCCTAGGAGGCAGAATAAAGGAGTATAATGATGAAAAGAAGCATCTAGGGCAACCAAAAAACCATTTATTCTCATGGAAATCTATGTAGGAGTAAACAGGTAGCCTCATTCACTATATTGAGTCATTGAGCAGGAATTAAGTTTATAAGCAATTCAGGAATTTGGAGTTTCTACCATTGCAGGTAGATACAAACATATGTAGGTGATACCAGAACCATGATGGAGTTCTAGGGTAGGGCTGTGTTCCATACCTTCGGTTGACTAACAAAGTAAAGCATGCATAGGCCTCACAGGGTTAGAGTTCTGCAAACCTACCTGGTTAGAGACAAAGCATCAAATATTCAGGAAGGAAGGAATCATGTAGAGTAAATACAATGAAAAGAATTAACAGTTCTTGAAAGCTGCTTAATTTTAATGAATTACTTATTTCTGTTCCTATTGTGAACTTTGACAC
>PVJX010046144.1:0-12420 GCA_004027295.1 Dolichotis patagonum | reverse complement strand
TTTTGATGATTGTTTGACTAATTGTTGAGGGTTTTTCATCTATGTTCATTAGAGAGATTGGCACATAGTTCTTTATGCTGTTGTTATTCATTTGGATGCAAGTCTACTTTCTGTATCATGGTAAAGAGAGCTTCCCAGAATGATTTTGAGAATATGCTTTTCATTTCAATTTCATTACTGTGTTTGAGGAAAGTTTAAATTAGATTCACCTTGCAGTTTTTGTAGAATTTGATAGTGAATCAGTCATATGCTGGGCTTGTCTTATGTGGTAATGTTTTAGTGCTTCTTAAAAGTTTTTTTTTTACCAGTTATTGGATTAGTTAGTATTTTAAGACTCATTAGTTAAGTTTCAGTAATTCATGTGTATCTAGGAGTCTCTCCATTTTGTATGAATTCTACATACATTGGTGCACACATTTGTGAAATAATCTTCCAGATTTCAGTATTGTCTCAACTGATGTCACTTTTTTCATTTCTAATTGCATTGATTTGTGTCTCTTTTTTGTACTGTGGATAAAACTCACTGATTTGTGTTTTTTCTTGGCATTTTGGGTAATACTATCCAATTGAAGGCAATTGGTAAGGAAAAATGTGATTATTTTTTTTAATCGGTACCAGGGATCGAACTCACGACTGCCTGCTTACAAGGCAGGCGCTTATGCTGCTGAGCTAAATCCCCAGCCCCCCAAAAATGTGATATTTCATGGACACTGTTAAAACAAGAAAGTTATCACAGACAGTTCAAAAATCTGCATGTTAATATATTTGGGAATAGAGAAGAAATGAATAGATTCCTAGAAAATGTGTACCACCAAAACGAAAACAAGAAAACATGGACACTGAATAGTCCAAAAAAACTCTCAGGAAATGAAATAGAATCAGTAAAAAGGGAAAAATCAACCACATCACATAAGAAAAGCCCAAATCCCTAAGGATTCACTGTTGAACTCTAAAAGAACTGCAGGGCAGATATAATGCCAGCATTGCTCAAACTTTAATGAAATTGGGAGGGAAGAAGTGTTCCCAGAGCCATTCTTGGAAGCTAGCATTACCCTAATTCCAAAATCCTAAAAGGATCCAACTAAACAAGAGAACTATTTGCCAATCAATTTAATTCACATGTAAAATTCCTCATCAAGATGCTGGCACATAAAGTGCCACAAATCATCAAAATGATTTTACATCATGACCAAATCAGCTTTATCTCATAGACGCAGGGAAGGCTCACCACATGCAAAACTATCAGTATAATATATCACAGAAAGAGAAGTGAGGATCAAAATCAAAAGATCATATGAATAGCTGCAGAAAAATTCTTTGACAAAACCCTACATCTTTTCATGATAAAACTTGAAAGAAAATAGAAGAACCTTATCTCAACCTGGTAAAAACCAATTGTGAGAAACCAACTTCCAATATCATATTAAATGGTGGTAAACTGAAAGACTCTCCTCTAAGATGAGGAAAATAAGGATAACCACTCTCACTCTAGTTCTACAGTGAAATTTTTATGGCTTGTTTCTAGACACCTCCTCAAAGCCTCAAGTGCTCATGGGTGGAATTTTCTGAGGTGAGTAGGTCTATGGAATGCAATACTGGGATAGAGTGTGTGTGATCTCTGGATTACATCCCTAGTTGAATTACAATAGGTGTGGTTGTGGTCTATGGATTTACTGAAAGAGAAAGCCCTACTCTTGTTTAGAGTGGCAGAAATCAATAGGCTTGTAGTCTGGATGGTTTATAGAGAAAGTAAGAAAATAGGTTTGCTGCTGCTGCCTTCTCTCTTCTGTATCATGGACTATTAAAAGAAATCTTTCCTCCTTCAACTGATGTGTCCAGTATTTTGTCTTAATAATGAGAAAATAACTAGCACAATACATTAGTCATTAATCAGAGCAATAAAACAAGAGAAAAATGATATGTATAGGAGATTATCATTCATTTCAGATGACAAAATCTTGTGCATAAAAGATTCTCCAAAATTCTATTGTAAGAGTTGTAATAAGTAACCAAGGTGAGTAATGTAATAGGAAGAAAATTAGCACATAAAAATCAAGAGCATTCCTCTACTCCAGTAATAAACTCACATAGAATGAAAAACTAGAACAAAAACAAAACCTTAAAATGATGCAGAAAGAGAAACTTTCCACCAAACAGAACCTTAGGTAATTTATGACTGTGAAAACAGCACTGAAAAAAACACCCACTGAAAACCTAGACAGAGTAAGTGAGGCCCAAACATCAAAGATCTTAGTGGAATGAATACATGAAACCAGAGTGAGGAATTGAGTAAAAGGGAAGAATAAGGAAATCAGTGAAAGAAAAAAGCACAATGACAGGCATCAATCAATATTCTTCAATAATTCATCACAATATAAATTGTCTCAACTCCCCAATCCAGTGGTACAGATTAGCAGATTAAATAAAAAAACAAAGTGCAACTCTGTGTTGCATATAAGAAACAAATATAATCCATGAAAAAACAAACTTACTTAAAACTGAGGGTTGGAAAAATACTGTGTGCAACAAGAACCTGAAAAAAGTGGGCTTTACACAACACCTACAAATGAGAAGTGAAAAGCTGACCATTAAACAAAATAGTTTACTTTGTTTTAGTGTTACAGTCTGTGAATTTTTTTTCATACATTTTCAAATCATGAGGAACCAGCCCTTTATAAACTGGAGGTACTCCTATGGAGACAAACAGCAAAGGAGAGGTGTACCAACCACCTGCTCACTCCCCTGTAACTTGTGGTAAGGAGTGGAAACATCAAAAACACTTGGCTGCAATCAACTCAAAAACTCTTCTGAAGATACACCTACCCAGAGCTGGATCTGGGGACCAAAGAGAGCTCAAAGAAAGACCTCATAGGAGTATGGCCCCTCCCTTAGAAAAATCCTTTCTCTAATCTTCAGTGACCTTTAATAAATGTGACTGAAGATCTGGGCACCTATGGATATATTTCTCAGCTCTGGTGAGTGAATCTTAAGGTGCACAATTCTTTTTTTTGTGAGTGTGTCTTAAAATAACTTCATTATTGTTCTTAAAGCTACTTTTAAATACAAAGACATCTTGTCAAAACTTTGCTCCTCCTACTCTTCCTCCTTTTCCTTCACCTTTTCTTCCTCCTCCTTCTCTTCCTTCTACTCCCAGGAAAAACAGGCCACAGAGAATGGTAGATTACAGATATGCATACATCAAATGATTCATTATTGAATTTTATGGGAATTAAATAGTAGAAATAATGTCAATGCTCTTAACAATTTTTCATGAATTTTAAGAGAAGGAAAACTGCTAAATAATTTATTTGATACTAATATTTACCACAAGCAAAAAATTGGACAAGGACTTATCATAGGAACAATACTATAGACAAACTACCTTTAGGAACCAACATGGAAAACTACTCCATATGATGCTTGCAGTCAGAATTTAACACATCACTAAAAAGAACACAGATCATGAGCCAGTTGATTTTATCCCAGGAATGCAAGGATATTTCCACATATATGTTAATAAATGTAAGGGCCAGGGATATAGTTCAGCAGCATAAATGCTTTCATGGCAGGCACAAGGTTCTGAGTTTCATTCCTGGTACCAAAAAAAATATATACAAAAACATTTGAGCCATGGTTTAGCTCAGTGGCACAAGTGTCTGCTTGGCAAACACAAGGTCATGAGTTCGATCCCTGACACCAAAAAAAAAAAAGTAATACATCACAGAAAAAAATGTAATAGTAAAAATATCACGATTAAATCAGTAAATAACCTTTGGAAAACTCGAACATCTATTAATTATTTTTTAAATTTTATTTAAAGAGAAAAAAACAAATCAAAACCAAATAAAGGGTAGCAACAATACAGAATTCCAAGAAAAAAAAGGAAAAGTACAACAACAACAGAACCTAAGAAATTATTACTTGACAAATTACATACTCACTTCTTGGAAATAGTTGTTCAAATTACAATGTTAAAGCATGTAAAGTAGACATTCAAACAGTGAGACTGTTAAAAGTTCTGCTCCATGATCTGACAAAAACAGCAATATGGCCATCCACCTTACCCACTCAAATATACATGCAATTATATCAAAAGTGTAAAATTAAATACAAAGCAGAGCAAAGTGGATCAAAAGAAAGCAATGTAAGAGACAAAAATTGCAAAACTAGACAATTGCAGATATTCACTCTCTATCATATTGACACTTGTTTTCTTCCAAATAATTGTCCATATTGTCACATACAGGGAATCCACATGAAACAACCTAGTATGGAATTGATCTGAGTGGGACGAGGAGGACGTTTCAGGTCTTCAAGACCAGACAATAGGGAAGCCAAGAATGCCTGTAACAGTGTCTCTCATTCTCCTCAAAATAGCTGCCCATACCTTAATGTGTGTTCAACTTAAAAAAGGCTAAGCAAGCTAAAATCACTTTGAACAAAATGCGATAATTTTGCTGAATAATTTTATCATGCCATCATGACATTATGGAATCACTGGGTATTGGGTATGGGAAGCACTGGGTATTGTAGTGTCTCTTTTTCTTCAAAGTAGTTGTTCATTTCAACATGAGTTATATAGTTGGTTCTCATAAACTGTTTATAAGCTCTACACATGCATGAGTCTCTACATGTATATCTATTATTTCTGCATTAGTGGGAAAAACAAAACAAAGAAAGATAAAACAAAATAATTCCTAGAAAAGCAAGAGGCAAAAAAAGTCACATAAAACCACAATACAAGGTGATCTACAATGTTACCGTGATGTCTCAGCAGTGTATAACAACATTAATAAAAATGAAGAATTGGAGACATTATAAGACTTCAAAGCAAGTAAAAATCCAACCAGAGTGGGTTTCCTAGTGCATATTGTCATCTTCACTGTAGTTGCCTATACTCTTATCCTTGATGCTATCAATCATAATAGATTTAAATAAAATCAGTCAATACAAAGTAGCAATCTAACAAACCAGTTTCAAATAAGATCAGTCATAATAAGACAGTATAAGTTATAAAGGGCTTCAAATTAAGTTGATAGGAAAATTAGGGATTATTACCATAATATGTCCTCTTATTTTTGGGATAGCTGACCATGTCCTCAAGTCTAGTGTAAGTAGATAAACTGGAACAGCATGTAATCCATCGAAGCAGAGTGGTGAGAATAATGTAAATTTTAAATCTTGTTACCCAATTAACAATATCCTCTGCCTCCTTTTTTTTAGACAATTCCTCCCCTTTCCCTCCCATGGGGTGTGCTGCTTGTTTTGGGTCCCACTGCCTCCCTATATAGAGCATCTCAATGAACCCTAACTCCTGATCTACTCTGCCTGTGTTTCTCTGTGTTGGTATGTTGAGGCCCTCTATACTAGAAATTATAGCCAATCTTCTTTGCCTCATTTCTGCTATTCTATTTTTCTGCCATTGATAGTCTATTTTTCTCTTCCACTCCACTGTCTGCCTCGTTCACTGAGGCCTCTCTGCCACTGTTCCTGAAATGCTCATATTCTTGTTCTCTCTCCCTAGAATGTCCTTCAGTATTTTTTGTAAGGTTGGACTGGTGGTCACAAATTCTCCTAGTTTCTCTTTGTCATGGAAGCATCTTGTTTCTCCATTAATTTCTAGAATGGGTTTTGCAGGATATATCAATCTGGGCTGGAGAATTTTCCTCCTTCAGCACTTGAATTACTTCACTCCAAGCTCTTCTTGACCTGATGATCTGTGTCGAGAAGTCTGCCATGAGTTTGATGGGTTTTCCTTCATAGGTGATCTGTTTCTTTTCTCTGATGGCTTTTAATATTCTGTTCTTATATTGAATTTCTGGGATCTTGATTATTATGTGTCTCAGTGTAGCTCTGTTTTGGTTGTAGGTGGCTGGAGTTCTGTATGCTTCATAACTCTGCATATCATTTTATTTTCTATGCTTGGGAAATTTTCCTTTATAGTTTCTGTGAATAGCCTTTGTAATTCCTCTGTTTTGATTCCTGCTTCTTCATTCACAAACTTCATTTTTAAGTTATAGATGCTCTTGTCATCTTCCCATCTTTGTATCTTTACTGCCTGCTCCCTTGTTATTTTTAAGAGATCTTCCCTTTCATGACCTCACATTGCAAGCCTGTGTTCAATTTTTGATAGTCTATCTTTGGTTTCTTTCAAGCATTTTTGCCAGCATTCTATCGCGTCTTTAGTTTCCTGATAATCTCTTTGAATCTGCTTCATGAATTCTAGTTTTTTTCTGAATTCTTCATTAAATTTTTCTCTCCTTTTGTGTTCCTCCATTCTTCTGTCTGTGTCTTCTTGAGAGATGCCCAGCCCTTCTTTTATTAATCTACTTATCTCTTGTTTAATTTGAATTAATATTTCAGTTTTGGTCCTGCTTACAAGGTTCTGAAGATATCTCTTTATGTCCACTAATGCTGAAGATATCTGTTTATGTCCGCAAATGTTGTGTTTGATGTTGCATTTTTCTGCCCTCAATCTCTTTTGTATTTACCTCTCCTGGATCAATTTTCTCAGTGTTGGAGGCTGGGGCTTTTTTCTTATTTCTCCCTTTCATCATGCTTTTGGTTCCTTCCATGCAAGCGTACAGTGTAATTCCCAGACCCTTTTCTTGTTGGTTAAGGCTCCTCTAGAGGGGGCAGGCTGGAGCTTCAGCCCTCTTCAATAGGTTATCAGAGATTAGAGTTCACCCACGGGCAGTGTGCGCTGGCTCCTCCCCTCGGGCCAGTCAACCTTTGCAGGCCTTCACTGCGTCAGTGTGCACTGATCTCAGGGAATTGACTTGTAGTGACTTACTGGGTCCCCACCAGGGGCACTGCCTAGACCAAGCAGATTCCACCAATCTGCTTGGCGAGGGGAGCAACCAACTGAAGCCTTTTCCTTATGGATTTAGGGTTCTCCTGCCCCAATCCAACATGTCATCCAGTCAATTTCCCCTTTCCCATGTGTGAGTGTTATTCCCTTCAGTCACCGCGTGTTGATCCTGGTCCCTGAGAGCTGCTGTGCTCCCTGACCTCTGACTTCCATGTTGCTGTGGTGCAAATTCACAGTGTCTCTGGGTGGGTTGCAAATGGGCAGGTCCAGGCGAGCTGCATACAGGGCTGTTCAATTCCACGCTCCAGTGGCTCAAGCCAGTCACTTCAGCATGGATCGCTTGTTCAGGATAGGAAGGAATTCAGGCGGCTCGAGGAGGGTGCCGTGCTTGCTGATCTTGGCTTCACTAATTGTAGCCCCAGGACCTCATATTTGAGTGGTTTTTTGCATTTTATTTTCTTTGTGGGTTGTGGGAGTCCATCTCTCTCTCTTTGGATCTCCCCAGGGTGTTTTATTCTGGTATTTGAGTTGTGTATCTCAGAGAGGGTCCCTCTCCTGCTACCTATTCATCCACCATCTTTTTTTTCCTCTGAACATTTGTTAATTGTAAAAAGAAAAACTTGGTGAAAATAAATATAGAAAACCTTATCTAAAAATTTTAAAAGTCATCCATGACATTCCCAATGCCCATATATACTAAATGGAGAAAATTTTCAAGGATAACCTCTAAAATCTGGAATAAAGTAATAATATCCAATCTCACAATTTCTGTCTAGTAGAGTATTCAAAATTTCTCACTATCAACTAAGGAAGAACAATGAAAGTAATTGAGGCAAGAAACGAAAAGTCTAAACATTTTTTCTGGCAGATAACATGACTGTTTAAATAGAGTGTCAAAGAAAACCCAAATATACAAACCAAAAAATCAAACTCCACGAAAGGACTCTTTGAACTACTAGCAAATTCAATAAATTGATAGGTTACAAAATAAACATATGAAACAAATAGCATTCACACACACACACACACACACACACGGCATGGATCTCAGCTGATAGGTTAATTCTTAAGTATTTCATTTTTTTGGATGCTAGTGTGAAGGGTGTGGCTTCTCTTATTTTTTTCTCAGTATTTTTGTTGTTAGTGCATGGGAATGCTATTGATTTTTGAGTATTGACTTTGTATCCAGCTACATTGCTGAATTTATTTATTATATCTAGGAGCCTTTCAATGGAGTTTTGGGGGTTTTCTCTGTAAAGTATCATGTCATCTGCAAATAATGATAATTTAACTTTCTCTTCTCCTATCTTTACTCTTCTTATTTCTCTCTGTTGTCTAATTGCTCTGGCTAGTACTTCCAGTACTATGTTGAATAGGAGCAGTGATAGGCAACATCCTTGTCTTGTGCCAGATTTTAAGGTAAAAGCTTTCACTTTTTGGCCATTTAATATGATGCTGGCTGTTGTTTTGTCATAGATGGCTTTATCGTATTGAGGTAAAGACCATCTATTCTGATACTCTGTAACGTTCTTATCCTGAATGAGTGTTGGACCTTATCAAAAGCTTTTTCTGCATCTATAGAGATGATCATGTGGTTCTTACTTTTGACTCTATCGATATGGTGGATTACATTTATTGATTTATGGGTGTTGAACCATCCCTGCATTCCTGGGATGAATCCCACTTGGTCATGGTGTATAATCATCTGGATGATTTAGTGCATCCTGTTTGCCAATATTTTATTGAGAATTTTTGCATCTATTTTCATTACGGAGATTGACCTATAGTTCTCCTCTTTAGTATCTTTCTCAGGTTTTGATACTGCAGTAATATTTTCTTCCAGCAATGACTTAGGAAGAATTGCTTCCCTTTCAATTTCATTGAAGAGTGTGAGGAGTGTTGGAATTAAGTCTTCTTTGTATTTCTTGTAAAATTCTGCAGTGAATCTGCTGGGCCTGGGCTCTTCTTTGCTGGCAAGGAGTTAATTACATTTTCAATTTACATCTTCCTGATCCAGCTTTTTTAGTTTATATGTATCTAGGAATCTGTGTATTTCTTCTGTGTTATCAAACCTATGAGAGTAGAGGTTCAATAAAAATAGGTGTCGATGATCTTCTGTATTTCCACAGAGTCTGTAGTAATTTCACCTTTTTCATTCCTTATTGAATGAATGTGAGTTTTTTCTTTGCTTTTTAAAATATGATTGGCTAGGGTCTTATCAATTATATTTATTCTTTCAAAGAACCAACTCTCTAATTTATTGATTCTTTGAATTGTTTTCTTAGACTCTATGGCATTAATTTCTGCTCTGATCTTTATAATTTCCCCACTTCTTTTGGCTTTGAGCTTGGCTTGCTCTTATTTTGCTAGATGTTTGAGTTGTAGAATCAGGTTGTTTATTTGTGTTCATTCTGTCTTCCTGATGTGGGAACTCAGTACAATAAATTTTCCTCTGAGGACTGCTCTCATTGCATCCCACAAATTCTGGTAAGTTGTGTTTGTATTTTCATTTGCTTGTAGATATTGTTTCATTTCTCCTTTAATTTCCTCCATGACCCACTGATTGCTGAAGAGTGTATTACTCAGTTTCCATGTGTTTGTGAGTTTTTTACAGTTGTTTTATCATTAATTTTTAGTTTTATGGCACTATGATCCAATAACATGAATAGGATATTTTCAATTCTTTTTCATTTACCTAAATATATTCTATGGGCTAGTATATGGTCTATTTTAGAGAATGCCCCATGTACTGTTGAGAAGAATGTATATTCTGATGTTTTTGTATGGAAAAATATATACGTCTATCAAGTCCATTTGTTCACATGTGTGATTCAGTTCTGTTATTTCTTTGCTGCTTTTCTGTCTACTTGGTCTGTCCCTTTTTGTCAATGGCATGTTAAAATCTCCTGTTATAATTGTGTTATTATTTATTTGATTTTTCATTTCTTTTAATAGTTGCTTTGCATTGCTGGGTGCTCTGTAAAATTTGGTGCATATATATTTAAGACTGTTATCTCTTTCTCTTGCAGTTTTCCCCTAACTGGTATGTAGAGACTTTGTTTATCTCTTTGGATCATTCTTGGTTTAAAGTTCACATTGTCTGCAAACAGGATAGCTACCCCCTCTATTTTGGTTTCTTGTTGCATGAAGTATTGTTTCTCATCCTTTGACTTTGAGTCTATGGGTTTACTTTTGGGTTAGATGGGTTTCTTGTAGACAGCATATGGTTGCATGTTTTTTCTTGATCCATTCTGCCAATCTGTTTCTTTTGATTGGTGAGTTGAAGCCATTTACATTAATGGTTATAACTGTTAGGTATTGGATTATCATTGACATGTCATCATTCTGCTATTGTATCTTTACATTTCCATTCTGTTTAATTGTCTGCCTTGCTTGGTGGTTTTATCCTATGTGTATCTAGAATATCTTTCACTATTCTTTGTAGGGTTGGTTTGGTGGTCATAAAGTTTTTCAGATGTTCTTTGTCATGCAAGTATCTTATTTCTCCATCCATTTTGAAGGACAGTTTTGCAGAGTAGGTAAGTCTGGGTTGGAAGTGCTTTTCCTTTAGGATCTGAAACACTTCACTCCTTGCTCTTCTTAACTTCATGTTTTTGTTGAGAAGTATGCTGTGATTCTGATAGGTTTTCCTTCATAGGTGATTGGTCTTTTCCCTCTTTAACAGCTTTTAGTATTTTGTTCTTATGGTGGATTTCTGGGATGGTGATTATTATGTGTCTGGGTGTACTTTTATTTTGGTTACAGCTATTTGGAGTTCTATAAGTTTCTCTAATCCAAATGTCAGTTTCCATTCTCATGTTTGGGAAGTTTTCAGCTATTACTTCTGTAAATATCCTCTTGATATCATTTGGGCTGTTCCTTTCTCTTTAATTTATCCTTATGAATCTTATGTTATTTTTCTTTGCATAATCTTGCAGCTGTTAAATTTTTATTTCCTGATTCCTTGTTATTATTAAAAGATCTTTCCTTTCATGTTCACTTGCTGTGATCTTATCTTCGAGGTCTGAAATACTTTCATAACTTTCACTGAAGTGGTTTTGACAGCTTTCAATAGAATTTTTGATTTCCTGTATATCTCTTTGAATCTACCTTATGTATTCTGTTTGTTTCTTATAGTGTTCATCCAAGGATTCTATCTGTTGGCTTTGTTCCTCTAATTTTTTAGCTGTGTCTTCACTAGAGTGTTCACTATTTCTTTCACTACTTTTATCATTTCTTCTTTTACCTCTGTAATTATTTCTGATTTTAATTTCTCCATAGCTTTCCCTAGCTGCTTCTTTATTTCAGTTGATATCATTTCAGTCATTTCAGGTGTATGGCTTCTATTTTCTTCTATGCACATGGCTCCAATGCTTTCTTGGGTTGGGCTGGAGATTTGAGCCTGCCTTTTGGTCTTTCCTGTTGTCATTTTTCACTTCCTTGCTTTTAGTTGTGCTCCAAAGCTTCCTCTTGGTGTGTGGTGAATCACCTCCTTTACCCTCAGCTCCTGGAGCAGTCTCAGCTCCCCTTCAGGCTCTTGGTCTCTTAGTTGAGAGGCAGAAGCTGGTTGTGGAGAACTGGGGCCAGCAGAACCCCCTGGACAGAATCCCCTGAATTAGGGGTGTGGATATGAACTCAATTGCTGGCATTGGTGGTTTTCAGATCTCCACAGGTGAGCCCAAAGAAGCCCAGAGTCCTTGTACATAGTCTGCCTCACAAACTAAAAGAAAGCCACTGGCATGGTCAACTGAGGCCCTGAAATCTTTTGGGCCTAGTCCAGTGTCCCTGGTAGCTCCCCAGAAACTCAAACACCAGGAATGTAGGTCTCCAACTTTCCCCAGGTCACCGGGACACACCTCGGGCAATCCCCACTCCCCTAGAGGCTCTTGGCTCCCTTAATTGAGAGGCAGAACCTGGGCATGGAGAACCTGGGCTGGCAGAACCCCCAGGGCACAATCCCTTGTCCTGGGGTGTATGTGAAATCTGAAAAACTAACATTTTCAAAAACCATATAAAAGTGCTTCTTCTGAAAGCTTTCTTGTTAATCTGTGGAGCAAAACCACTTCAGGACACAATAGGGAGTTGCATGATGCATGTTTATTACTCTAAGCCCTGTGCAGATCCTGGGAATACCCTGATGTAGGTCTCCCCTACCCACAAGCTTGTCACTAGTGTCATCTGGTTCTGAGTGTCCCCATTGGTTCTGAGGGGCCCATCAGAGAGGTGTGTGTCTACTTATCACACTGATGTGCTCTCAAAGTGTGTCTTGTGAAATAATACCCAGTTGTGCTTTCTGAGCTCACAGTGCTCAGCTGCAGAGAGAGCTGGTTGTGGGATGTGTCAGGGATGATAGTCACTTGGCCTTGAGTAGAAGCTGCATACTCATTATACCACTTGGACCTGTAATGTGTCCTTTCCTGCCACTCAAGACCTCTCCCTAGGGCTGCCTGATCCAGTGCCAAGTAATCCTGGTGCTCAAAACAATGTCCCCATGGATAGTCTGTGGGGACTTCACAACTTCCATGCTTGACTCCTTCAGCTGCAACTGGGACAGAGCCCCTGCAGGCAAAAGGAAACAAAAAAGTTAACACTCATGTTCTGTGAATTCT
>PVJX010046143.1:0-12430 GCA_004027295.1 Dolichotis patagonum | reverse complement strand
CAGGCAGACACTTATGCTACTGAGCTAAATCCCCAGCCCAAGCTGCATTTCTTGAATGACTGGTGATGTCAAATAATTTTTTATGCACTTATTGGCCATTTGTATTTCATCTGAGAAGTGTCTATTCATTTCAGATACCCATTTTCAAATTGGGTCTTTAAACTGGGTCTTTAATTTTTTGAGTTCTTTATATATTCCATATATTAGTCTTTTGTCTGGGGATTAGCTGGCAAAAATTTTTTACCATTCTGTGGGTTGTCTTTCCTCTGTGTTAGTTGTTTCCTCTGCTGTGCAACTAATATGACTTCTGAGAAAAGGTTTAACAATGGTGTGGACATCCGTGACATGGAAACATCAGGAAGACGAGGTAAGAAAGAAGGAGAAGCTTGTACAAAATAGCAGAACACATGAAAATTTCTGAAAGTAGTGACCAGTGTGGAGTAAAACAGGAAATAAGAGAGTGATGGTGTGGAGCGTGGTAGGTCCAGTCTTAAAGGGGTTGGAGGTGATCATTCTTACTATAGAATATTTTGAAAAAATTGATGAGATAAAGTCTGTGTTTTAGGAAGATTACCCTTGAGACAGTTGGAAAACAGTTTTGGAGGGTTTATGGTGGAGAAAATAGGAAAGAAGAATTCTTGGAAATGAACTTGCTGACAATACTCTATGCTGGTTTTCTGTATTATTGTCTCCCGTGTTCCAGCTTGGAACCATGGTTTTCATTTCTTGACCACATGAATTCGTTTCCAGCATAACAAAACTACTACTCCCCTAAACAATCTTCTTTGCTAAGTTTCATACCTCAGTCAGACACAAGCTCATAGGCATCTCCTCAGGGAAGTTTTCTCTTCCTTGATTATACAATCTAAATTAGTTCATAAATGTGCATATGTATGTTTGATACATTATTAATATTGTTCTGCCTTTCAAGACCTGAAACTGAAGATAGAGCCAAGTTTTACATTTGTTTCCTCACTGATGAATTTTTATCAGCATCTGGCGGAGAATAAACATGTAATACATGATGAATAAAAATGTCTTCACTAATATTTTCAGTGTCTCTGAAGATATTCATGGATGAAAGTTTCAGGGCCTTTTAGCAGTGGACTTGCATTGTTTCTTTCTTTTTCATTTTTTTATTAATTTGAAGGTAGTAAAATACAACAGAACAGGATGGAACAAAGATAACTGAGACAGTGTTGTGAAATTGGTACAGAATGTCACAGCAGGTTACTGGGATAACAGTAATAGGTACCATAGTATATCTCGTTATCTTCACAATAGTTGTTCTTTCAATCAGGTATAGCAAAATCAAAGGAAATACAGAATATTCTAGAACTTATCAAAACAGAATATTGAATAGAGCAATACCATTAATCAGGACAAAGCAAAAGAGTGATAAAAATATTTGCCTTCAAAGAGATGGTACAAGGTCCCTTATTTGCTATATTACTTATGGTCAACCTCCCAAGAGATGCACTGATCTCTGGCTCCCACTTGCTAATGGGGGGGGGGATGGGATGTTTGATTCTCAGCCCATGTGCCAGTAGACTCACAGCTGCTGACCAGGGTGGTGAGCTGGTTGCTCGGTTTCCCAGCACCCTAAGTTCCAACATGGCACGAATCTCAGGAGACGCTGCTTGTTCTTGCCTTGGGGTGGCCACAGCTTGACAGATCACAGCTACTTACCAGGGCGGCAGGCTGGTTGCTCAGTTTCCCAGCACTCCTCTGGACTTTCACTGTTACACAGCCAGAAAATAATTAGGAGCAAATGAGAAAACAAGAAAATAAGCAACAGCAAAAACCATTGTACTTGAATTTTGAAAATGAGCACAGGTCATTGTAATTGACAGCCTTGGTCCCTAAACCTCTGATAGATTTGTGAGCCCTGAACACAATTCAAAAGGGAGAGGTAGTGGATTTAGCTATTTGGCACAGCACCTGCCTGGAAAATGCTATGTACTAACTTTGATTCTTGGTACCAAATAAATAAGTAGGTAAATAAGCAAAAGTGTGGGGTCTATTTTTTTATTCTGACTCTTTTGTAAATAACCTTTAGTTAGAGTTTTACATATTAAAGTTACGTGTAATGCAATTTGTATTCCAACAGAAATATTGCTTAACTTGAATTCAGTTTTACTACACAGGTCAGTAATTAAATTCTATGTAAAATGCCATGCAAACCATGGCAAATTACTTCACAGCACACTACTTTTTTAGAGGTCAAGGAAGTATCTACTCTACTTACTATTAGCTTCTCTAAGACCAGACTCTGACAAAGATATTTGTTGATAACGTAAATACACACATGGATTATGAAGAATAACGAGACATTGTCCATACTCTTCAAGGAGCTTATGATGTAATAGTGAGATAATGCAAATTTCATGTCCTAGACTAGAAATAAAAGAAAATGTAGTTTTCTACCTTTTCTACATTTCTATATACAAGGAGTTCTACTCTGTCATAAAGAGAGATAAACTTGAGGCATTTTTAGGTAAACAGATGCTCTTTAAGAAAATTTTAAGCTAGGCATGGTGGCTTACTCCTGTAATCCCAGCACTCGGGAGGCTGAGGCAGGAGGATCCTTGCAAGTTCGAGTTGCAGTGTAGGCTACAAAGTAAGCTCAAGATCAGCCTGAACTGCATAGCGAGACCCTGTCTCAAAAAGACAAAAAAAAAAAATTTTTAAGTGAAATAAATGGAATATACATGTTGATCACATTGTTTCTTTTGTGTGAGAAACCCAAAGGGTAAGTAAGGAAAAAAGCGGAGGAGGTGGACCGGGGATATAGTTCAATGTGAAGTGCCTGCCCTGCAAGCACAAGTCCTGAGTTCTATTCCCAGTACAAAAAAAAAAAAAAAAAAAAAATTAAAATGGAGGCTAGATATTGAAAATAGGAGGAAAATGTTCAAATGGGAAAGGGAGATCGATGGAGAGGGAGATGGGAAAGGGACTAAGGAAGGGGGCGAGGAGCGGGACGGGTAAGGGTGGAGAGGGAAATTGGGATTAAAAACAAAGAATGGAAGAAATACATATTAGGGCCGGGAAAAACAGCGTAGATGTTGATCAATGTATGACAACTTGCACAATAACGCAGACCCCCTTTTATCACCACAGACGTCCTCTAGCAGGGAGCAGAGGCAGGACTAGCCCACCCACACACAGTAACCCCAATGTCTCAAACACAGAGCGTCGGACAAATCTGCATTTTCCAATTCTCATGTCTGTTGTCTCCTGCTTTATTTGTTCTCCTTTCTGGAATATGTAAAAACTAAGTAATGCACAGAAGTGGGTTTTTTGCCTAGGTGAGAATAATGCATTATTTTTTATTTTCTTGATAACTGGTCCAAGTGGTCATTTACTCAAGAAAATGGCTATCAAGAGGTCTTGATATCCCTTATAAATAAAGCAAATCTGGAAGATTCCACTCAACCCTCAAAAAAGAGTCAGATGCATATTTATCTTGCTTAAACCCACTTTATTTGGAAGAAAATCAGTACAGTGGGCAGGATTAGGCAACACAGTATAGTTCAATAGGAAAGAATATGTGCTTTTCACGAGTAGATGAATTAAAAGGTATTTTGAAATCAGCAGATTCAACACCTTTCCCATTGTGCGATTTTATGTCGATTATCAGTTTCTGTGTGGAGAAAAAAAGCAACAGACAAGAAATGCTGAGCTCATAGCTTTTCATTAGCAGCCAACCTTCACCAATGAACTCTAAAAATATACTCGAGGTTCCCACTTACTGACGTTTTAGAAAAGAATAACTTCAATTTAAAAATAATATTATGACTAGTACTTGATCCCTAAGGGTGATGCTCAGAACATTACACCTGGTTTATATCCTTGGAAACACTTCAAGTAAGTTTTTCAGTGGAAGTAAACTCACTCAGAAGACCATTTTCACAACACATTGTAATTTTTCTTTAAGATGGAACCAAAAGCATTTGCTGTATGTTAGATGCTTTTTTCATAGGCAGTCTGAAAAATCCTTAAAACAGCCTATACGTTTCTATATATTCCAGTATATGTCATTCACCACTTAATTTTTTTTGAGCCCATGCTAATGTATATTGAAGATTACTTCTTTGTAAGCTTTTGGTTATTTTGTTTTAAAATGTAGTGTTTACTATAGCTGCAAATGTATTTTGTTGAAACAATATATTCTCTCTCTTTTTGTGTACCGATAATCAAACTCAGGACCTCATGCTTGTCAGGTAGGCACTGTGCCACTGAGCTATATTCCCAGCCCCGAAATAATATACTCTGAAACAGAAAAAGTTCTTCAGATTTGCAGATATTTTCTTTTTTTGTGTCAATTTTTAAGGAAATCCAGAATATGGATAATTAGTTATAGAAAATGAATAATAAACATGACCTATTCTAACAGACGTGGAATGTAATTCTTAGGAAAGGGGAAATACAGTACCCTGGAAATGATCAAGCTTGTACTGATAAAAAATTTGTAATGTCTTTCTATACAGAATTCAAGCAATAGATTACCAAAGATAAGGTAAGCTAAATTATCTTAAGTTTCCTTGTGACTGAGAGATTCTAGGGTTTTCTGATTCACTCTTCTTGCCTGAATATTCAGGATGCAGTCACCCCAGGGTCCCTCAAATCGTACAGAGAGAAGTGTTCGATTTTGTGGAATCAATATGAGATTCGTGTATTCCTTATGTCCTAAGTCATTTCTCCAGTAAATGTACATTTGTCTTATCTCATAATTTTACCCTAAAAATATAACCAAGAAAATTTTTCAGTCTTGCTTAACTTCAGAATCAAAGGAGCATTAATTGGAGTACATTTTGCCATTGGATTCACAGTTGGATCATATATTTGAGGACAAAACATCTGTTTTCCTGGTGGTAGCATTTTATAACCACTGTAATCAACCTAAGATAAGGGTATGTTAAAACTTTCAATGGCTTCAATCAAATTTGTATTCCAGGATTTACAATTTTCTAAGTTCATTGTGTTTTAAATGCATTTCTTTCATACTCCAGTTTTCAGTCCTTATCAATGCTTTTATACACACAAAGTATAAGAATTTTTGTATTAGATTACAATCATGAGGATAAACATCTTTATAGTAGTTATCAACTCATAGTTCATTATTTTAAATTTTTACATTATAGTTGCTGGTACCTCAGTTACCACCACGCACAGATTTTTCATGAAATGGAACCTTTCTTAGGGGATTACATACAAGTCTAACATTTTCTGCATGGCTCATACTGCTGTTTCTCCTTTTCTCTCAAAATGCCCAATATAAATTCAAGTGTGAAATATATTATAGGGATAATTACTACATTTCAAGGTCTTAATAGTTTTTCCTATTAATTATTAGTAGCAAGCTCCTTGCTATATATTTCAACAGCATGAAGACAGACAATAAATATTTTAGCAATGTATTGGAAGCCAGTACTCTAAATTGCTGCATCAAGATAAAAGTGATGAGTGGACTGGGAAGCCAGCAGGAGACTCCCAAGAAAGAACTGTGCTATCTATAAGCTTACTGTTGAGTGTGGAAAACAGTCACACACATGTGAGTTCAATTCCTAACTCTGTGACTCTGGGACAGTTATTAAACTTTTTCAAGCCCTAGTGCTTACTTGCAAAATGAAGGTAATAATAATTGCACTGTAAGGCTGGGGTAAAAACTACAAGACAAGATATATGTAAAGTGCTTATCACTAGATGGCATGGAAAACACTAAATAAATAATAGCTGTTTTTATCCATTGATTCCATGCCCAGGCCTAAGTAAATGCCAATTCTATAGAAAATATACTCTGTAATTCCAGCTCATTCTGTCCCTGACTTTCAGGCAAAATATTTCACTGTTGTGTACCTCTGTTTGAATAACTTGAGATACGTTCAAACTGTCTAGCCCTTCAGATATGTTCCCCTCATCATTCATCAGTTTGCTCCATGAATGTCCTAAACTTTAGGGATGAGCTTTGTGCTGCTCCGGCAACAATTTGTAAGCATGACACAAAGGAGGAGTAACTCAGAGGTTAGTTCAGCAGTGTGAAAGGTAACCTATGCAAGTCTCATTGCATTTCTTCCTGTTCATTCAAACTCCACAGCTAGGGTTTATGTGCTACTTGCAATGTGAACAATTACTACTGTGTGTCTTAACCTTTATTAACCCTTATCATTTTCTCACAGTTACTAGACTGTGAAGGATGGCTTGAATTTAGGCTTGCCTGAGTCCAAAATTTATATTTTAATCCTGTCTTTTTGGTAAAAGAAAAGACACAAAGTAGTGAAGTGTGAGTGTCTTTAGTCGCACAGTTGTGGCTACCTTAATGTCCTAAATCAGTTCAAACATTTACCTTTCACCGTTATTTTGACTTCAGAGAGAAGCCAGAAGCTGTAGTGTTGTAGATCTGGTAAGTAGATAAGAACACACTATGATGTAGATACAAGCCTGCCTTTCTGTTGGATCACAGCAGTATTCATCGTATTTTTTAATCATACCTCATAAAGAAATTCATGAGACGACTTCCAGACCACTCAGGAGGTGGTGAGAAGAATGAGGTAAGTTCTTTTGAAGCAGGGGGGAATATTTTGAGAGGCAGTGATTTGGCAATGTGTCTTTTATTTTAATAAACTTTTTAAAATTTAAACATTCACTGTCTATTTAAATTACACTACATATGACACTCAGATCCCCATGTCACAGAGTTAATAAACAACAAAATTGACACTACTATTTACAAGGTCTGAGTGCTGGTTTAAAAGTTTTAGTGCTGTGTTGAATTTTTCTTGTAAGAGTCACTTACCCAATGTAAGCCATGAAAAAAAGTTAAATAAAATGTTTCATTTTCCTTAAAGAACAAAAGTGTTTATGATACACTTGACAATGATGAGAATCATAACTTACCTTCATTGAGAGTTCCCATGTGGTAGACACTGTTCTTCGACTTTTTTCAAACATTATGGCTTTAAATCCTGGAATAATCTTATAGTACCACATGAGAAAAGAAGCAAAGTTCAATTTAGGATGTTATTCTTATACAACTCACTCTTGGCTTCATTTTATCATCTCAATTTTAGAGACTGTATCTAAAGTTTTAGAAATGAAAACAACTTTGGGACTCAGAAAGTAAAGCTTCAAACACAGACATTTTACATTGTATAGTATCAAATCTTTTGTTACTAATACTTTTAAAATTCCATAGAAGTAGCACTTTTCTATAAAGATAGATGCACTAACATGGTGTGACACATTCTATATCTAGAAGCAAAACAAGGAAAAGACCATATTAAAGAAAATTCTGGAAGAACGTAATGTTTAAGAGACTGTTTTAACCTAATGTTTTATGTCTTAATTGTTTTATTTTCTCAGCTTTGATAATAACATGCATCTCTCATAACTCTCTATCCAATATCAATTTGGGGAAGAGGAGGAGGAGGGAGGCAGGTCATCAAGACCCAGGGAAGTTCTGGAGGGTGCACTAGAGCACATTGGACCTCAGGCTAAGAAGGGAGGAAGCAAACTGCGCTTGCTTCCTGACTCCTTGCTTGTTAGCAAACTTCCCATTTGCCCTCACTCCCAGCTCACAGTGAGACAGCAGGCTGGAGTCCACACAGGCGCAGTTGTGGCAGGGAACGCTGGGTGCCTCCATGGAGAAATGCACCAGTGGGGCAGAGTGTGGATGCTGTGGCCTGCAGCAGCTAGTGAGTGACTCCAGTCCAAATGTCCCCAGCAGAGATGATCTCCTAGATGCCATGCCATGCTGGGACCAACTGAACCCAGGATTGGGAGCACCCATGGGTTGATTCCATCTCAGGCTACCACTGTCTGGGTGAGGCACGACATTCAGGGTCAGGAGCCTAGACCAACACAGCAAGAAACACTCATAATGTTGTGCGCTGAACAACTTGGGCCACACACTCAAATTCAGAGAGCAGCATCAGCCTAAACTTCTGTGAAGCTGAATTTACACCTTATTCTATTCCAGCCACAATCTTGTTGGAGTTATACAGCATCCTGCCCAAATCCTACTGCAAGCTTTCTGGGATCATACAACATGAATCTGGGCTCTGTCTGCCTCCTTGATTTACCAGTGACTGCAGAGAAACACTCTAAAGTGGACACGATCATAAAATTTTAGACCCAGGAAAAAAGACCACAGGCTTGAAATCACAGAGGAATCTCCTCCCTCCTTTGTATTTTTAGTGGTTTTTTGTTGTTGTTTTCTTATTTGATTGCATATTCTTGTTTTTTTTGTGTGTGTGAATATTGTTTGTGGTTTTTTGGTTTTGTTTACTTCTTGTTTTTTGTTTTTTTCTTTGTTTTTCTATTTTCTTCACCAGTCTCCAAAAGCTTAGGTAATTTTCCTCTGCCCTTCAACCTTGCTTTTCTTTTCTTTCTCTTCTATTTCTCTATTTTTTTCTTCCAATACCTTTTAAATTTTCTCACTAGAGGACAAAGTAACTCAGTTGAGGGAATATGTAATGTATGTAAATTTTTGATTGGTTTTACATTTTGTTATATAACTGTAAATCTTATTCATATGTTTAAAGGTGGCAAGTTAATAGTTATCACAGTTTGTTATTTTCTAGGCTGCACTGGATCCTATTGCTACTACTGATTGTACTACTCTAGCCAAGGTGACACAGTTGTTCTAACCAGTTGTTCCTTTTTATGTCAAAACTGAGATTTTTCAAACACCGCAAACAGTAGTATAGGCCACCACCAAAGACTCATGGGGTAGCCTAAAAAAGGCAGCCACTTCTCATCCTAATAAATTGAAAAGATAGGAACTTGTGACAGACTAAAAAAACAAAATCCAACTACACATAGAAGACATTTCTGAAAAGGAGTCATTTCCTAAGGAGTCCCCAATACTAGTAATAAAGCTACCTATCATAAGCAATTTGCAGGCATTAATGCAGAAAATAAAGTTTAAAAATAGAAAATAAGAAGACAAAAAAGCAGGATGCAACTTCAGACCTCCACTGTACCCAAGGGAAACTCAGGGGACAGTGATGTGGAAAAAATCCCAAAAGGCACCCACTAGAATTCTCTGAAATGGTAACAACAGAAGTAACAAAGTAGATAAGTGAGACTCTAGGAAACAATTCTGAAATAATATTTTTTCAGATAACTAAAGCGATGATGAGCATAATGAAAGATATATTTTGTAAATCTGTAGAACATACAGGTAAAAAGAAAGAACCTGATCAAAATGATAGGGATTGTGAATGCTGAGCACAAGAAAGAAATGAAATCCATAAAACAGATTCAGACAGATATCAAGGACATTAAAAATTCTATTGAAAGTATATATACCAGAATAATCCAATTGCAGACAATATCAAATCTAGAAGAGAGGTTTGCGGTTAGCAATCTTGAAATGAAACATTTCTTAAAAAGGGCAAGGGACCACAAAAAAGTCAATCCATCAGCTGCTAGATGATGCAAAGAATAACATAAGATTGATTGGAATAAATGAAAAAAAACCAAGAGATAGTGCAGGTGATATAAAATAGTTGATCACAAAAGTAATGGCAAAAAACTTCCCAAGCTTGGAAAAAGAATTTGATATATAGGTAATTGAGGAATATAAAACTCCAATTAGCCATGATTAAAAAGAAATCTAAATCTAGGCATATGCTAATCAAGATTCCAGAAAGTCAACACAAGAACAAAATACTAAAAGCTGTTAGAGAAAAGAAATACATAATCTATAAAGAAAAGACCATCGGAATCACTATAGATATCTCAACACAAACACTTAAATCAAAGAAAGCTTGGAATGAAGTATTTAAAGCCCTAAAAGAACACAGCCTGCAACCCAGTTTAATGTGCCATTCTAAACTGTCTTTCAAAATTGATGGAGAAATAAGATACTTCTATGACAAAGCACACATAAAGAAATTTATGGCTAACAAACCAGCACTCCAAAATGATCTGGAAGGGCATTTCAGAAAGAGATATTGAAGATCCCAACTCCATGAACCCCAAATAGAATGTAACCATCAGGCAAGGGAAGCAATTTGACAAAGGGAGAAAGAAAGGGAATTAGCAAAAAAGGGAAAATGACAAAACAAGAATGAGTGAACACATATCAGTTACAACCATCAAAATAAATGGTCTCAATTCACCAATCAAAGGAAACAGTCTGGCAGGATGAATAAAACATAAGATGCTGCAACACACTACATACAAGAAACCTATTAACTGAAAAATAAATTCATAGACCGAAAGTTAAAGGATGGAAAATAATACTCCACATACCAGGAATGCAAGAAAATTCTGGAATAGCTATTCTGTTTGCAGTCAAAGTGGACTTCAAGCCAATATTGATCAAGAGAGACAAAGAAGGTCACTATATCCTAGTTAAGGGAACAACCTAGTGCACGTGAAAAATCAGATAAGCATCAGTTCAATTCAGACTGAATGCTACTAAACAACTTAAATCTAGCTTCTAGAATAAGAAGAGCAAGTCAAGCCAAAAGTTTGCACAAGGGAGGAAATTATAAAAATCAGAACAAAAATCAATGTTACTGAAACTAAGAAAATAATACAAAGAATCAATGAATTGAAGAGTTGGTTCTTTGAAACATTAAATAATTATCAAACCTTATCCTAAAAAAAAGGAAAGAAAAGACTCAAACCCAAGTAATTATGAATGAAAACAATGAAATCACAGCTGCTCTTACAGAAATCTGCAGGTCATCAATGCCTACTTCAAGAATTTATATTCTAATAAGATTGAAAACACAAAAGAAATGAAAAGATTCTTAGATACGTATGAATTACCAAAGCTGAACTAAGAAGTTATAAATATTCTTTGTGTTTCTTATATATGCAACTTTGATAGATGTGCCGATGTGTAAAGAGCACGGGAAAGAGGAACATTTAACAAATAAGTTTTGAGATAATTGGTATGGGAAAAACAAATAAATCCCTGACTCTAATAGATTAAAAAATATCACATTCAAGTTTTTAAAATAATTAATGTGATATAAAAACCTTGAACGTTTTACCTTTTATTCTTGCTTTCCCTTTTGCTTCCTTCTTTTACCCCTGCCCCTTCATTTGTTCTCCTAGTCATTTAAGTCTTTTCCCTGTTTCCCAGCATACAATATACATTTCAGTCCTGTGTCCAATTACTGTAACTTATGAGTATGGTCTCAACATGCATTCGTTTACCTAGAAATGTCTCAAGTTTATCCTTCTTTGTGGCAGAGAAGTACTCCATTGCATAAAAAACCCAGATCTTCTGTATCCACTCATCAGTTGATGAGCATATGGACTGTTTCCAAGATTTAGCTATTACAAACTGTCCGTATAAACATAGGGGTGCATATATTGCTGTGGTAACTATAAACAAAGGTGTGCATATATTACTGTGGTATGATATTTTTAATTCTTTTGAGAAGATATCAACAAGGGCAATAGCTAGGTACAATTGGGCCTCTACTTTTAGTTTTTCAGGCATCTCCACACATTTCAGCAGTGGTTGCACCAGTCTACACTCCTACCAACAGCATAGAAGGGTTTCTTTTTCTCCATAGCCCTGGCAACACTTGTTATTGATTGATTTCTTGGTAGTAGCCATGCTTTATGGAGTGAAGTAGAATCTTGGTATTGTTTTAATTTATTATTTCTTGAATGACCAGTGATGTTGAACATTTTGTCATATATTTATTTGCTGTTTTTACTTCTCATTTGAGAAATGTCTATTCATTTCAGATGCTCATTTTTGGATTGGGTCTTTAAATGTGGTAGTCTATTATTTTTAATTTTTCATATATTATAGACACTGTCGGGAAACAGATGACAAAAATTTACCCCCACTCTATGAGTTTTCTCTTTGCTCTGTTGTTGGTTTCATTTGTTGTGTAAAAACTTTTTAATAAGATGAGATACCAGTTATTGATTCTTTGTAGTATTTCCTGTGTGATTGGAGTTTCATTCATCAAGTATTTGCCTAAACCTACATCTAGAAGAAGTCTGCCTATTTTACCTTCTAGAAGATTTGTTTTAATATTTAGAGCTTTACATAATCCATATTGGGCAATGAAATTGATTATGTAATTTAAAGCTTACCAACAAAGAAACCCCCAGGTCCTGAAAAATTCATTACTGAATTCCATAAAATATTTCTAATGCCACTACTCATCAAACTCTTTAATGAAATTGACAGCAAAGCAATACTCCCACATTCATCATGGAAGCAAGCATTACCCTGACACTAAAACCAGAGAAGGATTCAACCAAGAAAGAGAACTACAGGACAATCTCCATAATAAACATAGATGCTAAATTACTGAGTAAGGTACTGGCAAACAGAACACAGCAAATAATCAAGAAGGTTATATATCTTGACGAATTAGGATGCATCCCAGGGATACAGAGACAGTTCAACATATGCAAATCAATAAATGGATATTAACAGAAC
>PVJX010046142.1:0-12419 GCA_004027295.1 Dolichotis patagonum | reverse complement strand
TTTGCATCATCTTGCAGGTGTTGAATTGTTATTTCCTGATTCTTTGTTATTTTTAAAAGATCTTGTCTTTCCTGTTCACTGGCTGCAATCTTATCTTCGAGGTCTGAAATTCTATCTTCACTTTCGTTGAGGCGGTTTTGGCAGCTTTCAATAGCATTTTTGATTTCCTGTATATCTCTTTGAATCTGCTTTATGTATTTTGTTTGTTTCTTATAGTGTTCATTCAGGGATTCTATCTGTTTGCTTTGTTCCTCTAATTTTTTAGCTGTGTCTTCACTAGATACATTCACTATTTCTTTCACTATTTCTATCAATTCTTTTACCTGGGCAAGTATTTCTGATTTGAATTTCTCCATAGCTTCCCCTAGTTGCATCTTTATTTCATTTGATATCATTTCAGACATTTCAGGTGTATGGCTTCTTTTTTCTTCTATGTACATGGCTTCTAAGCTTTCTTGGGGTGGGCTGGAGCTTTGAGCCTGCCTTTTGGTCTTTCCTTTTGTCATTTTTCTATATTTCCTTGCTTTTAGCGGTGTTCCAAAGCTTCCTCTGGATGTGTGGCGAATTACCTCTTGCACCCTCAGTTCCTGGAGCAGCGGTGGCTCCCCTACAGGCTCTTCACTCCCTAAATTGAAAGGTGGAAGCTGTGCCTCATAAACTGGGGCCCACAGACCGGGCCACAGTCCCATGTCCTAGAGGGTGAGTATGATCTCAACCGCTAGGAGTGCTGGTTTTAAGCTCTCCCCAGGCCAGCCCACACCAGGCCGTCAGGCCGCCAGCTCGGCCTCTGCCTCCTCCCAAACTGAGAGAAGGCTGCCGGACGTGGTGAACTAAGGCTGTGGAGCTTCCGGGACTTGGTCCAGTGTACCTGGTAGCTAGCCCAAGCTCAATTGCCTGAAGCACAGGTCACCAGCTCTCCACGAGCCCGCCTTGGGGCGGCAGGACTCACCTTGCAGGGTCCTAACTCCCCTCTGAGGGCTCCTGGCTCCCTAAGTTGTAAGACAGATGCTGGCCATGGTGGACCAGAGCCTGTGGAACTTCAGGCCAGGCCACTGTCCTTTGTTCCAGGCCAGTCTCTGGGAGATTCCCTGTGGGTGAAGGGAGGGCCTATGGGTCCCAAACAGTCAGGCCGAGATGTCAGTCTCCAGGAGGAACACTCTGTAAATATCCACTAAGTCCATTTGCTCACAGGTATGATTAAGTTCTGTTATTTCTTTGCTGATTTTTTGTCTAGTTGATCTATCTCTTTGTGACAGTGGGTGTTAACAACTCCTATTACAGTTGTGTTCTTGTGTATTTGCTTTTTCATGTTCATTAATATTTGTCTTATATAGTTGGGTACTCCTGTATTTAGTTCATATATACTTATAATTGTTAGTTCTTCCTCTTGCAGTTTTCCACTTATAAGTATGTAGTAGCCTTCTTTATCTCTTCTTATCATTTTAGGTTTGAAGTTCACATTGTCTGCAAACAGAATAGCTACCCCTGCTTCTTTCTGGGTTCCTGTTGCATGGAATACTGTTTTCCATCCTTTGACTTTTAATCTATGAGTTTCTTTTTGAGTCAGATGTGTTTCTTGTATACAGCATATTGTGGGATCCTGTTTCTTGATCCATTCTGTCAACCTATTTCTTTTGATAGGTGAATTGAGACCATTTACATTTATGGATATCAATGGTATATACTGGCTTGACTTTGCCACATTGTGTTCCTATTGTTGGATTCCTGATTTTCTCCCTTGTTTAATTTCTTGTCCAGCCTGGTGGTTTTTTTCTGTTGTTGTTCTGGAGATTGTGGTCATTTTTATCTCTATCTAGCATGTCTTTCAGTATTCTTTCTAAGTTTGGTTTGGTGGACATGAATTTCTTCAGTTGTTCTTTGTCATGGAAGTATCTTGTTTCTCCATTAAATTTGGAAGACAGTTTTGCTGGGTACATCAGTCTGAGTTGAAAGTTGTTTTCTTTTAGAGCTTGAAATACTGCACTCCAAGCTCATCTTAACTTGAAGGTTTGTGCTGAAAAGTCTGCCGTGATTCTAATAGGCTTTCCTTGATACTTGAGTTGTGTCTTTTTGCTAACAGTTTTTAGTATTCTGTTTTTATCTGTATGTCTGAGATCTTAATTATTATAAGCCTGGGTGTAGATTTATGTTGATTATGACTGTTTGGCATTCTATATGCCTCACTTATTTGTATATCAGATTTTCCCCCCATGTTTTGGAAATTTTCTGCCATTACTTCTGTGAACAGCTTAGTTATGTCCTTTGCATTGTCTCCTGCATCCTCACTGATTCCTATTAGTCTTACATTATTTCTCTTGGCATCATTGTTGGATTGTCATTTCATGCTGCTTTGTTGTTTTTATAAGTTCTACACTTTCATGAGCACTATCTGCGATCCTGTCCTTAGGGTCCAAAATTCCATCCTCGGCTTCATTTAAACGGTTTTGCCAGCTTTCAATAGAATTTTTGTTTTTTGGATATCTCTTTGAATTTGTTTAATGGATTCTGCTTGTTTTCTGCATTGTTCACTCAAAGTTTCAATCAATTTCCCATGCTCCTGTATTTTTTTTTATCTATTTCTTCTCTAGCTATGTTGAGCAACTCATTTGGTTGCTATTTCTGTATTTACATAAGATATTATTTCTGTATTTACATAAGACATTATTTCTAATTTGAGTTCCTGCATAGCCTCATGGATTTGTTTCTTTACTTCATTTGCTATCTTTTCACAGATTTCTGGTGTATGACTTTTAAAGTCCTCTATTTCATTGTTGCCTGTACTTGCTCCTGATGGACTAGATGTTTGAGATTGACTTTTGCCTTTTCATTTTGTCATTTTCACCTTTTGGGTAAATATTTGGTCTTCCAATCCCAACAGTCACAACTGTCCATAGTGTGAAGTCCTACTGTGCGGTTGATGTTTGTCAAATTGCTGGGTACCACAATGAAGAAGAGATCCAGTCACTTGAATTCCTCCTATAGGGCCTGTTGGGTGAGTCCTATATTCTTTCTGGGCTGACTAGCCTGGAAGTATTGATACAGGGCAACTCTTAGTTCCTGCTGTTGCTATATCTTCAGATTGTTGCAGGTCCTCAGATCTCCCTGGCTATAGTGTTCTTGTCAGCTGAGGCCCTACTGTGTCACTCGGGGTCTCATAAGCTCTTTTAATTTTCTCCAAGTTGGGGGAAGCCTTATTGGAGCACTCCTCAACCTGTCTGATGTTCTCTGTGTGGAGAGGGAATTACCCACTCTCTTGCCAGGTTCACCAAGGTCTTACAGTTGGAGGGAGTTTCACTTCCACTCCTATTTACCCACTGCAGACCTCTATTTTAGGGGCAAACTCACCACACTGACTGGAGCCTGCTGAGGTCTTCTGTTTGGGTAAGAGGTTCCTGAGTCTCTCAGCAAGCCAGCATGATAATCCACTGTAGTCCAAGGTTCTGAGAGAAGGGGTTGGATCCAAAGATCAACTACAGTACTAGGTCCAGGAGGTGGGTGGGTTCCCCAAGGGGGGACCCAGTGGCGGCAGTCCCAGGCAGCCCAGGTGTGCTGGGAGCTTCCCCAATCCCCTCTTTCTCTTTTGTCTCCCTCATCTCTTTTCCCTCTTCCCCTTTCCCTCTCCCTTGCCTTTCTACCTCTCTCTTCCCCCACCACCACCACATGCCAACTCAGTGTAATACTTTTCAGTGATTTTTCCAACCACAGAACACTCAGTAGAAAATGCAGTGTTTCAGTAAACCAAGCTGAGTTATTGAGAAATTGTCAGGAACCTCAGGCAACCTAGGAGCATTTTATCCACTATGGCCCCTTAACTGCCTGCCTTCAAAAATTCAGGCTCCCATCTCTCAGGACTTCCTTTCTCCCTAAGCCTCCTCTAATAAATGACTGGATGAGGGCTCAGTTACCCTTGTTGGCCTCTGTCTTAGTTACTTTTTATTCGTCACTGAGACAAAATACCTGATGCTCAAAGTTGGGAAAGGAAAGGTTTACTTCTTACAGTTTTTGGAGGTTTCAGTCCATACTTAGTTGGCTCCAAGGCAGGGTGGCATGGCGGGGCTGCAGTTCATGGCGGCTACAAACAACAAGCGGAAACCGGCAAGAGAAAGACCCACCTTCTTCCTTCCATTATATCACATCCTGGCTCCACCCCCTAGGAGGGTGTAGCACGGACACCACCAATCCAAGCACTAGACAATGAACCAATCGCAAATGCACAATGCAAATACATGAGGCCTGGAGGCCACTGACATAAACCATGACAGCTCTTTCGATTGCCAGGTGCATCGTCCTCTTCTTCAAAGGATTCCATGCACACAGAGCTGCCCTGTGATTGGTCAGTCCTACCCTACATGATGGCATTGGCACCCAGTAGAGAGACGCAGATTCCAGCACACTAGCCTAGGTCTAACTACACAACCAATTGGTGTGTGAAACCCACACTAATCAGTGGAAAGACAAAGCAAGGAGTCTGCTTTGGCAGTTTTTATCAAGCTAGGTGAGGACCCTTGTGGGTGGTCTTTCATCATTGACCCATTCTACTGCCCTAACACCATCTTTCCTACATTAAGCAACTAAAAATACTTTATGCAATGTAGAAAATAAAACAATGCAAAGAACAAGCCAAGAGAACATCAAACTTCATTTCTCAATATATCCCTCCTACAAATATTAGGCTAAAGAAAACCATTTTAATTAGAAAAACACACAGGAAAACCCCTAATAAGTGCTCTATAATAAGGTTTACAGAGAGACTTCTTCAGGCAGGGAGCATCTATGTCAATAAACCAAGATGAAGAGAACTTCTTAAATGCATTGCTATTGAATTCTTTTCTAAAGGAAAAAGCGGAAGACAGCATTTTCAATGGAAGCTATGACTCGTTTCTCTTAGAATGAAGACTGGTATCTAGTGTAACTATGTTTACCTATTTGTTTTCCTTCAAATATTAACCTATTTTTGTAAAGGAAAGTTTTTACCCATAGGCCACCTTGGCCTTACTTTTTCTTACTTTTTCCTAATAAATAATTCCTACCTCTCTTCTCCCTCTGTCCTGTAGGGTCAGCTGTATAGCGTGTGCACATTCACGCACCACCCAGAAGTAAATGCACCGCTAAGTGCTTTTGTGAGTCACCAAAGATGCAGTGGTCGATGAGTGTCTCCACATTTAACCTATGACTCAAACACCACTCTCATAAAAGAGAATATTTTTGTAAACTCTTGTTTGTACTTTGATGAATACATATTTCAAAAGGAAACTGGAAATCAAATTTATCTGCCAAATCAAAAGAAATTCTCATCCTAAACTGGGTATGTGTTTAAAAATATATGTACATAAATGTGTATTTATAACATTCACACACACACACACTTTTACACTTTCTCTAGTTTCTTCCCATCGATTAATATTTATAATCATATTAATTTGCAAGTCAATCTAAGACAGGGATACAATTTCTAGATAAGACAACACAGATGGCGGCATGCAGTCTCATAGACTATTTTTATATTGACTCTCTTACAAGCAATCTGGTTTATCAGCTTTCCAATAGGTCCACACTATCAGGAACTCCAAAAAAGAAAATTCCAAGATTCTCAAAACACTTGGCTGAGAACAGATTTAGTGGGCATAGCTTTCCTCTCCTTGCCAAGTTTCTGAGATATTACCAAAAAAAAGAGGGGAGAGAAAACTAAGAATTTAGCTCAAAATTTCTTTCCTCCATCCTGCTTAAGAATCCTGTAATGGCATTACTAGGTGCCAATCCAGCTTTGGACTCCAGGGATAATGGAGATTTGCTACAGGGCATGATGAAAATGGATTAGGCATAACAGCTGTGTAATCAAGGAACAAATTAACAAACAAGACACCACCACAGAAGCAATATCAGAGGGTCAGGGTTCAGGAACAATCTGGCTGCAGAGTCTTGTCTGGAAACGATCACGAGCAGACCAGACACCCAGCCTATTTGTTACAGCACGCGCAGTCAATGAGTATGTAATCACTGGAGTAGCCTCGAGAGGACGGCCAGCTTCCTGTCTAACCAGTAACGATCAGTAATAAAAGTGACAGTGTTTGTTCCGTGGGGGAGGGAGACCACCTTCTATTGAGGAGAACACAGCACAATTGAGTCAAAAACCATTCATCTCTGCAGGGATGGTGCCACCCCTGCCTAATTCAAAATAAATGAGTCTGGGCTAAGCTGTGCTTTTAGTGGTTAAAGATGGCCCGTGCTGACATGTGTCGAGGTTCTGAATTTTGAACCAAGGCAAAACGAAGGCAAAGAAAACAAGGCAAATACAAATATGAGAGCGTTACTAGAGATTCTGGGTTATTATCACCAACCAGAAATAATGCCGTCACCTAGATTCTCGCGTTAACAGCTTTAATGTCACTGTTGTCTACAGGAGATTGAGCTCTGTTAAACAGTTAAATAATTAAAGAAGTTATTAAGAAGCTTTTTCACCATTTAATAAGTAACTGAATTAGTAGCCAAGCTGAGCTCTCATACTATACACAGGAAAACGAAGTGAATTTTGTTGGCTCAGGACAATGTTGAAACTAAATATTAACTCTTACAGTTCCTTGAAATGTAACAAATGTCTGTTAAAGTGTTTATGGGAACACAATTCTGTGCTATAATATAAAGATAAAGTACCCCCAAAAAAAGGTTTAGAATGGAGTCTATTCACATTTTATTTCACTTATATAATTCAACCTAACTACAATCATTAGAAGAAAATTTATGTTTTTCAGGTCAAGAAAACTTCCATAGAAGGTCTAAAATTTCTTGAATGAGTGGCAGACTTGTGGCCCTGAAGCTAAAGGACTAGACAAGACTCAAGATAATTTCAAACCATTTCACTGCCATATTCGCGATTTAAAATAACACTTCACACACTCAAACATTTGCCTATCCTACTGAATAAATGTGTTTGAGAATAAAATTAAATGGATTAACAAACCTTTGTTGGATTCTTGATAAGAACTGGCTGCTGACTCTCTTAATTTCTTATGCAATCCATAAGAAACTTAAAATATCAGGTTAGACAATTTATTAACAAAATTTACTCTCACGATATTCATTCTTTGTTGTCACTTGTCATGGAATAGGGACACACTTTAAAAGTAGTTGTTGCCTTGATCTTAAAATTCAATGCGATTTTATTTTCTAGTTTTCAAAATCTAATCAAACTCCAGCTTTCAAGCACAAAATTAAATGTTTGTGGGTGCCAGAGTCAGTGATTTAAGAAAATGTACTAAGATGTTTACATTGTTTAAAATTTTAAAAAATGTTCAAATCAACCCAAAAGACAGAGCTATATCCTAAAATGTATTTTTAAATAAAACTACAGGGTATAAAAACAAATCATCTGTTCCTCTTATAGATAGAAGTATAAAACTGTGTGTGTTACTATTTTATTTTAGCCCTTATATTTGTCCAAATTTACAGACATGCCTATGATTTAGTCTGAGTTCTGGGAAAAAAAGTTTAGGACAGTTCTGCTGTTAATGGAATCTGTTGACTCATCTTTATGTCACTAAACCCCAGTTTATTTCCACCTGACCGGGCTCCAAAATGGTAAAAGCAACAAGGAAGTTTGTGTACCATAGCGTAATAGAGAGACGCTCAGTAGAAAGCTCATGGCACAAAAGGAGGCAGGGGCTGGGGATTTAGCTCAATGGCATAAGGGCCCGCCAGACAAGCATGAGGTAGTGAGTTCAATCCCCAGTACTGCAAAAAAAAAAAAGACTGGAACACTCCAAAATAAAAGGAGGCAGGCACACAGGTGATTCTACCACACAACAACACATTTGTCTACTGTGATAAAAGGAAGTCACCCAGGCAGGTAGATTTCTTTGTTTGTACTAAAGCTTCATTGAATCCATCCACTATCATGCCATCTGTATGTTTCAGACTAATCCTTGTAAACTTCTACCTAATAACACACATGAACATGCAAATAACTTTACTGTGAAGTCATATAATTCTCTCAAAAGACATTGACAGGAAGTCCAAATGGATACACCTTTAGTTTATACATCAAGTTTCATGAGTTTCTGTTTCTTCCCTTGCTGTCCAGCTAGCCACCATCTTTTCTTAATTCTTTGTGCTATTTGCTATCTCAGCTTTCAAAATGTTGGTGGATTAAAGTAGAAACAGACTGTCAGTGGAAGAATTGGGTGTCTATAGAGTCACATACGTGCCATAGGGACTTTGACATTGAACTGTGAATCCATTGCCTATTCACTTATTGTATTGTATTGTATTGTATTGTATTGTATTGTATTGTATTGTATTGTATTGTATCTGGTTGCTTTTGAGAATTGAGACTGTATTTCAGAGTCGGGTGGTTAAAATATGATTACTAGTGACTGTATCGTTACTGTATGCATGTACTTGTTCTTTTCATCAATTTGCACTTTTTACTTTCTGAGGTTTTGGCATTTTGTTCTTGACAAGCATTAGGTTTTTTTCCATCTTTTTAAAATCTCACTAGTGTATGTTAACATTGCACAGTGACGGGGCTTATGTGGGGAAGGTGGCACATGCATCTAACGTCTTAATCACTTTCAGTCCCATTACCTCCTGCTCCCTTTCCTTCCCCTCTGCACTTGTCCCTGTCTCTGTATCTGGAAGTCTACCTTCTGATTTTCTGTCCTCTCCTTCATTTCAATTATTTATTTATTTGTTTGTTCATTTATTAATTTGGCTTCTCATATAAGAGAAATCACATGATGAGCTGAGTCTGGTTCATTTCATGTCCCATGATGGTTTCTAGTTCCAGCCATTTAAAAACAATTGATCCACAGAGCACTTCTAAAGTTATTAGACAATTTCACTGAAGTATTTTAGGAAAGTTAGGAGAAGAATGCTGTACACACAGAGATAAGTATCCTTTGGGGTTATTCCGCTTCTAACTTGAGGTAGAGTGCTCATAAAAATTATGGGACATTGTCATCAGTTTCTATTCTTAGTTAACAACAATAAGAAAAACAGGTTATCCTAGTCACTTTAAAGCAAAAGCATTTTAAATCTCAGGATTCTCTAAAGAACTGCTATAAAGTAATATAAGGTGCCCCTAGTATATTTTGTGAGCATTTATTTCGAAGTTCAGAACTACAGATATATACAAAAATAACCAAGTCAAACATCAACCCAAATGTTAAATCAATTGTAAATATACCTTGCTCTGTATGACAGTGACATACACTAAAAGCAATAGATTGATTCTATGCCCATCAAGTGATCTTTCCTAATGTATTCAATACAGCTTTAGAAGTGCTTCAGTTCTATTTCTAACAGATTATCAATTGTTTTCTAACATTTTAGCTCTAGGTTTCTCCAGTTTTCTGTTAAGTTAAACAGCTGATGTTCTGCAAAAGCATAAATACACAAGACAAATTACTATGAAGGCAAAACATTTTCAGTGCAAATTATTGCACCATGTAGCTATTTCACAAAGTCTGATTCATGATGTGCACCAAAACAATAGACCACAAATCAAAATTAAAGACAAAAATAAGGGATTCTATCTAGAAAGTAATTCTCTCTTTAAATTGAAATTCTAGATCATTGTTTTGAACTGCAAGTGTTTTAAAACAACCTTCGTAGACCAACTTGATTTCTAAGTCCAGGCACTTTTTGACTATCACCAAGTACAGCCATTTTCCTAGATGCATGCAACAGTCATATTTATATAAAATAGGAATCTAAGGCCAAAACAATTAAAGCTACTATATAAACAATATACAAATATTCATTTTTATTTTGATAAAGAACAAGATGTGAACTGTTATGGACCAAGTCACATAGCTTTTAAAATACATCAAACAAGGCTTAATATAATTACAAAGAGCAATTGAAAATATAAGTATAGTGGAGGATATATTTCTATCAGTTTATATCATTATAATAAATGCATATGTGGGGAAATTACTAAGATTTTAAACACATGTACATTATATTTCCTACAAACAATACAATGTATATCTCTAGAAGGCTTATAAAAAATAAATGGTATTTTAAAAATTTGTAAAATTGAGCTGTTTTTTATCCCATTGGTAGCTTCAGAGAAAAATTCAATGAATTTTTAAAGGAATAAAATGCCATACTCTGAAAATAATTCAGTAAAATCAGAAATTAATAATAAGGTTTTAAATGAAAATCTCTCATTCTTTTTTAAAAAGCATCTTGCCCAAAAAAATAAGGAAGTTTAAAAAAAGCTAAATTTATTCAACCAACTTTCATTTGATCCTTAAACAATGGCAAGCACCATGCTTCAGGTCCCAAAGAAGGAGAACTTTTCAGTGCATCTGTAGGAATTAAAGCCTCAAAAAAAAAAAAATGAAGAGAAGCACGAAGCAGGCAAATAAATATCTGTAAGCAAAAGTAAAATGTGTCACAAGTGTTCTGACAGAATGCATAGGATAGACTGAGTAACCAGTCAACAGAGGAACAATATAATTTTAAAAGGAAGTGACCTCTGAAATGATTTGTCTTGAATTAGGAAGAATGTTCACACACTATACATCTCTATGGCTTAAAATGAGACTCCTGAGTAGTAGAGAAAGACGCAAATCATCCCAGCAAGGTCAAGAATGACGCAGGTTGATCTAAGCTTTAAAAGATGAGCCGGAGTTTGGCAAATAAATAGAAGAATAAAGAATGAAGGACAAGAACAAAGATTAAAATCATGAGGGTTTATTTGAAGAATGTCAGCAAGTTATGATGAATGATATAGAGCTTTTAAGAATCTAGTAGAAAAGTGAGAGGCTGAAATAAAAGGAGGCACATAATAAAGAACTCTGGATGTCATGGACAAGGGACCAGATGGCCTCATGTAGACATAGTGAACATCCAACAACCTACACATATCACCAGTATCTGTTTGTTGACTCAATGGGTTGGTTGTTCATTGATGAGTAACTAACTGCCCCAAATCTTAGCAGCTTGAAACACAAAATATGAACTATCTTACAGTTTCTGAGCTTCATGGATCTGAGAGTGGATTATCTGAGGGTTATATCTCAGGGTCACACATGATGTTACAATCAAGCTACTTTCAGGGAGACTCTATTCCAGCTTTTGATTGTCCTAGGATATTATGTTTCAGTCTCACTCCTGTGACTGTTAGCAGGAGACTTCACTTCTTCACACTGTGATGTCATCCCAGAGCTGCTCACACATATCAGCAAGCTTGTTTCTCATAAGCGCTGTGAGCAATGATCAGTTCCATGTGTCTCATCTAGCTTCTTGTTGTTTGCAGGAAACCTCTGGCATTCCTTGGCTTACAGACACATCCCCCTACTTGTCCTTTCATGTTCACGTGTCATTTACCTTATGTGACTCTTTTCTAAGGTCACCGTCATATTAGATGAAGGACCATCCCCTCCACGACCTCATCTCAGTGTAACTAATTGTACCTATAATGCCACCATTCCCAAGGAAGGTCACATTCTGTTATATTGGTGACTAGGATTGCAGCATATGAATTTGAGTGAGGAGATCAATTCAATCCATAACAACTTCTAAGTACAATTCAAAGGAAAGAAAGAGGAAAGAAGTAGGAAGGGAGGAAAGGAAAAGAAAAGGAGAGAGAGAAAGAGAGAGGGAGGGAAAGGGGAGAGGTGAGTGGGGAGGCAGGCAAGCAAAGCAAAGCAAGCAAGCATAGATGTCTTAGTCAGCTCTTCATCACTGTAACAAAATACCTGACACGGGCTTCTTACAAAGAGGTGATCTGGCTCACAGTTTGGGGGGCTGCACATCCAAGTGACACAGCACAGTGTGCAAGGACTGCTCCATGTGTCACTCATGGCACAGACAGCACAGGCAGGAGCATGTGCAGAGCACTAGGGACTGTACCATAATCAGGAGCACAGGAAGGTAGGTGGGGCCTGGCTAACTCCTCTTTACAACAATCCTTCTGGGAAAACCTCAAGGGGTTGCACAAGCGCTATCTTCTGGTACACATGCCCAGTGACCTCCCATCTCATACAGGCTCTATGGCCTCCTAAAGCCACCACCCTGAGGACCTGGGGAGACACAAGCAACCCATCCAAACCATACCAAAGGCTCCTTGAACAAATTAATGATTCAAGGGCTAGGTCAGCTACAACATTCTGAAGAAACAGAAGTTAAGAAAATGCCTTTAAAAAAATAAGCATGTCAAAGAAATGTAAGAATCTACCTGAAAGAGCTTGCAGGGCCAACACTGAAAACATTTGGGCAATAAAATAATGTACTAATTTATTATAAGCCATGTATGAAATAAATATAAATGAGTCCATACTGTTGTAACAAGACAAAGACAAATCTGCACAGAAAGATTCCAACTAATACATGTATTCACAGCTATCTCCAGGAAGTAAGGTTTGACACACACAGTGTATTTCAAAATGAGCTTGATTTAATGACTGGTTTAG
>PVJX010046141.1:0-12423 GCA_004027295.1 Dolichotis patagonum | reverse complement strand
TCACTCTTGTGGTGGGAAAGCAGAGCATGGGGGAAGAACACCATAGAGGAAGTGACAAGGGACCAGATACAGATCCCGAGGTCATACTGCCACGAGCCACCCAAACACAGCCAGAAATGTGCTTTGCTAGTCCTCTAGGCAGCTCCCAAGGCAATCAAGTTGATGATTAAGCTTATGTGTCACCAGAACAGAATACTGTTAGGGATAGTAATATTTCTAATATTACTGATATGAGTATTTTGATGGCTTCAAAAATCGTAACACTTCAGAAATTAACTAGAGGAATATGATGCTTGGTGGAAAATGCCAATGAGGAAAGGCAGCAAAATGCTATTTTAGACAGGAATCAGACAGAAGAAACACCTGGAAATAGTAAATTATCTATCTGTATGCATGACTGGTGATACGAACATTTTCTCCAAATGGATTCTTGCTATAATGCTGCAAATAAAATAGACATGAAATATTTAATGTGCACATGCTCAGTTAAAAGCAACAAGAGGATTTGGAAGAAAAATCAGGTATTTCTGCAACTTACAATTAATCATTAAGAGAACACCACAAATCCATTATTTTTAATGTATTTTTCCTGAAAGTATAGTAATCATTGGTCCTCTGAAGTGGGTTGTCACCTATTGGATAAATGTCCTCACTAGAATTTCTTCTAAAACAGGATTGTAGAATGAATATTTTGGGAAACACAAGAAAATGAGACTCTGTCCAACAATCTGCACTCACAGTAGATTCAAAGCATGGAAGTAGTGTATTTGAAACATCCTTGAGTTACCCATACTGTGTATTTTGGTTCGGCATGCTTTGCTCATGCTACTAACATTTTTACTATATTTTCTGGAAAAACACTATAGAAAAATCTTCTAAAATGTGGATGGCTAAGATTGACAGTTCACTGTTAATATGCATTTGTGGTCAATGAGACTTAGATAAAACACTGCTTTTTAGAACTGAATTCTGTTTCATTCATTGAAAAATAATTCTTTGAGACATTTCACATAAGTTATAATATGTTAGAGGCATTCATCAGGTTGTAATGTTTTCTCTTCTGATGCAAATTTTAAAGTTTGTTTTGCTTCATGCTTAGCAAGGCATAATAATACAGTCTCCAGAGATACAGAAAAGGAGAAGCCACTGTATTACTTTGCTAATGTAGCTATATCAGTGGGTAAGCTTCATGATTTCATGTTGTACCTTTGCTTAAATTTGTTTTGCTACCATCTTTTCTCTTGATATAAATGGCACTAGATGGAAGGGAAGTTCAGGGCAGGGAGGCCATTCTGTTGTCACAATTCACAGTCCTTTCTTGCTTTTTTGGCTTGGCAATCCAGCTCAAGCCTCACTGTATCTGAAGACCTCAAGGGACATTATAATTCTGCTTTTCCTAATGTGGTTATCCTCAAAATTTGAAATTAAATATTCTTATATATATTTACAAATTTTCAAAAATTCCAAAAAATGCCACAGGGACCTGGTGTATAATTGCTGTCTTAGTTACTTTTTATTCATCGCTGAGACAAAATACCTGATGCCCAAAGTTGGGAAAGGAAAGGTTTATTTCTTACAGTTTTTGGAGGTTTCAGTCCATACTCAGTTGGCTCCAAGGCAGGGTGGCATGGCGGGGCCACAGTTTATGGCGGCTGCAAACAGCAAGCAAAAACCGGCAAAAGAGAGAGACATACCTTCTTCCTCCCTTACATCACATCCTGGCTCCACCGCTAGGCCGGTGTAGCACTCACACCCCCAATCCAAGCACTAGACAATGAACCAATCACAAATGCATAATTCAAGGCATGAGGCTTGCGGGCCACTGACATAAACCATGACATTCCACCCCTGGCCCCCAAAGACTCATGTACAACCTTTAAACAAAAGACATTTAGCCCATCTCCAAAAGTTGCCGAAGTTCTAACATTTTCAGCATTGCTGAGAAGTCCAGGTCCCAAGTCTCCTCCAATAGCTATGGCAAACTCTTAACTGTAACCCCCTGTACAAGTGAAACAAGGTTAAACATTTCTGAAATGCAAAGGCACAAAATAAACATTACCATTCCAAAAGTTACAAACAAGGGAATATAAAGCATTGGAAACAAAGCAAGTCCAACCTCCAGCAGGGCAAACATTAAGTCCTAGAGTTCCATGCTCAGCATTTGAAGCAATCTGGTTGCAAGCTCCAAAAGGCTTGGGTGATTCCACCTCCATGGCACTTCCAGGTTTTTCAGCTCCCGCAGCTTTTCTCTTAAACTTTCTCTGCTCAGTTTTTGCAATTTACTTGGATGATCCACGTTCTTGGCTTTTCCATACTTCTGGGGTCTCCACTGCACCTTTGGCTTCACACGTATATCTTTACATATTGCCCTTTCAGGGGTACACTGCTTGGCCTCCCAGGCCCTTTGCAATTGAGGTGGAAGCCTTCTTACCCTCAGAATTTGTGCATTTTCCTTGCACCTAAAATGAGCACCATGTGGGTGCCACCAAGGCTTGCTGCCAGCTGGAGCAGTAGCCAGGCTTTTTTCTCTCTTGGCTATAGGGGTTGATTGCTTAGATTGCTGGGCTCTGTTTACCTCATTGTGAAGAAACTCTTTTCTATGTTGCTGCCATTCTGGAACCTCATGTGGATGCCACCATTCTGGAACCTCACGTGGCCTCCTGTGCCATTCTGGAGCATGGTGCTCTGAAGCTTTCTCATCTGAGAAAATTCTTTCACTTTTGCAGTTTTGGGGCTGCAAAGGGTGGAGACCCGCTGCTTCCTGGGATGCCCGGTTGCCATCTTTCTGAGCTTTCTGTTTCTTCTCAGCCATCAAAGTCTCAGCACTATCTTTACAATCCTCAGCTTTACTGGAGTTTTCCTTCTGGCCAAACTCACAGTGTTTTAAATTATCCTGCTGGACTCTTTGCTCTTGATTTGCAACATAGATCTGGTTAAAAGCCCCCAACAATAGCCATGCCACAGCCTCAACATTTGACTGCCTTGAAGTTTCCTTTGCCAGATTAATCAGTCCATTACCCTTAATCTCAGTCTCAGACAAAGTCTCTGGGCATGAGCAAAATGCACACAAACTTTCTGCCAAGCCATAACACACATCATAGGGTGTCCAACAACCAATACAGTCCTCCTTTCCAGCAGAAACCTTGCAAGCCTCATCTTTACCATCAGGCTTTCTATCAGCCTTCTGGTTTCCTGAGCTCTGAACAGAATCTCCTCTACAGAACAACCTAAGTTGCTCCAGCTCTGTGCATCCAGGTGACATGTCCGAACCTTTCCAAACTCTGCCCACAAGCCATTTCCAAAGCCTCTTGGAAAACATGGTCAGGTATAGTCACAGCAATGACCCCACTCCTCGGCACCAAATTCTGTCTTAGTTACTTTTCACTAGTCGCTGAAACAAAATACCTGATGCTGAAAGTTGGGAAAGGAAAGGTTTATTTCTTACAGTTTTTAGAGATTTCAGTCCATACTCACTTGGCTCCAAGGCAGGGTGGCATGGCAGGGCCACAGTTCATGGCAGCTGCAAACAGCAAGCAGAACCGGCAAGAGAGAAAGACATGCCTTCTTCCTGCCATTACATCACATCCTGGCTCTACCCCTAGGCCGGTGTAGCACTCACACCCCCCAATCCAAGCACTAGACAATGAACCAATCACAAATGCATAATGCAAAGGCATGAGGCTTGGGGGCCACTGACATAAACCATGACAGTTGCTCAATTATAGAATGCTTGCCTGAAATGCATGAGGTCGTGAGTTCAATTTCCAGGACCTCATAAGCAAAAGTCCATTTACCCTTTATTCATCTATTGTTTACTTCCTTGTTTTTATCTTTTGTCATTACTCTTCTTTCTCCCTGTCTGTATCTCTATTTTTTCTTATCTATCATAAATTTATATAACACAGTGATATTCACTTGCATAATGCTGGGACTATTAACAATTTCACACGTTTACACTGATGTCATAGTTCAATCTAATCTTCTGTCTGGATTCCAGTTTTGCTACTTCACCTAATAAGGTCTTTTATAGCATAACTGTTGCTTCCAATACTGGATCTAATCCAGAGTCAGTTACCATGATTCATCAGCCTCCTTTAACCACAAAACTTTCCACAGCTTTTCTTTCCTTTCACAACATTGACATTTTTGATATACATATTCTCAAACCCTCCTTTCCTTTAGTAGAATATTCAGCAGTTGGTTCTTAGGCTGTTACTTAATGAGACTGAGATTGTGCCCTCAGATGTAATCTTCTGGGGCACTGCAGCTGGGAGTTCATGCTGCTCCTCTATACCAATGTGACATGTTAGTGCCTTGAGCCTGTCAAGGTGTGACCTGATTTCTATAATTGCAGTTTGTTCTTCTTCCTTACAACTCATAAGGAAAGTCCATATAACAATCTGATCCTCATGACAATTTTACCTTGCACTGAATATCCATTGGGTGTTCTGATATGATCCAGTATTCACCGTGGTAAGTACAAAAGGGTGATTTTCCAACTCCAGCACTCCCTCCAGAATTCCCCATCCAATGGAACTCTTTCTTACCTATTTAATATGGTATAGACTCATTAAACTTACAGCTTAATAAGTGCAATAAAATTGCTAATGATTTCATTAGACTCCAAAAGAATTTGAAGCCTGTAAGTAAATACAACTACTTTTGGTTTCATAATTTCATCATTAACTTACAAGCACCACCCTTTTACTCTCAGATCTCACTAGCTACCCCAGTGAATCAGAACTCTTGGTGATAATTGCTGTGAAGAATGACCTTCCTTCCCACCCTCCACACAGAGCAGTGTACTTACGTCTCTACCTATTTATAGCTGCTCTCCTCCACTTTGTCAAGCCATGAACAACAAAGCAGCCTTACCCATGACCAAAGGCATATGCTTTGTCTGTGTTGTCATCCTCTCTTTTCCTCCTCTTTCATCCTATTAGACCTCTGATGTGTAGAACTTGATTATCTTTATACCTACTTTGTGAAATACTCACTGCACTGGTCTGTGCATGGCTTCTGTTGCCTTCTATTTCTATTCCTCTCTCTATTTCTATTTGTTTCATGGTTATAAATTTCTTGAACTACCACAAGGGTCTGTCAGTTTCCTCCAACCCTGATGCTTTCTTCTCACACATCCTTGGCATTGATGTGGGGTGCAGCCAGCAGCAGGAATTTATTCTACCTCTGGGAAAGGATCACAGCTGGAGCAGCTGCCCTGCACTGTTGACCACCACTCCTGTGGCTCTTCCACCAATGGCTTCTTTCCTCCTTCCCATCATCGATCTATCTCTTTACAGTAGACTTTCCCTTTCATATGCAAGTGTATTCAAGTTTCTTCTGTGTGGAAACACTCTGTTCTTGTTTTTTTCTTAAGGCAGACATCTGGCTTTGGTTTGAAGCCACCATCATTGAATTGTAACCAACAGGGGTCTCCTCAACATAGTGAACTCTGACGTTTCCTATAGTGCCCTGTGAAATCTTTCCAACAACTCAACCTACCGCATTCATTCCTACATCCAACCAACACATTTAGTCATTTCCCCAGTACTTACTACTGTTTTGAACATCACAGAAAACCTCCCTTCCTACAAACCGTCCTCACTGGCCTCATGGCGCTTCTTGAGTTCTTGGGCCATTTGATTCATTATGTGCCATTATTTTTGTTTGTTTCTGAAGAATTCTGAGTTACTGACCTACCTTGTCACCTGATTTTCTTGCATTAAATGATAAGATCCTCTTTCTTTGTCTTTGGATTTAATAACCATATGTGCAACAATAACAGCAGGTAAAATAACCCCCAAGTCTTCACACATGACCTCTCACTTGAGATGAAAAATCTAAGAGTCATAGAACTCTGCCACTACATAGGAGGCCTCACAGCATATAGCATGTCCTAAGCTGTGATACTCATCTTTCTCCTGCCTTTGTCACCTCAGAGGAATCCCTTAAGAACACAAAGAAATGTATATTCCATTTTCTCTGTTCCAGAAATCTTAATTTGTCCCCCAACCTAGCTGAATAACCCAGGAGCTATTTTAACCCAATGTTGTCCAACAAACTTCTTGAACATTAAAGTATTCTACACCCATATTTTCTAAAATAGCCACTAGATCCAGGTGGTTTTAGAATATGTGAAAAATGAATGTTGTAACTGAGAAATATAATTTTAATTTATTTCATTGAGATTAATTTAAATTTAAATTATCCTGTGTGGCTGATAAATTCATTATCGTACAAGTTATATACCATCATAACCCAGAGTATGTGCACTCCATTTAATGCTGCTCTTGGTGAGTACTTGGACATCCAAAATCAATCTTATGAAATATAAAAGGGGAAAGCAAGAATGGAGGGAGACAGAGGAGGAGAGATGGTGGGAGGGAAGGAGAGAAAGAGGAAGAGGGGAGGGGCAGAGGCAGGTGTTTTGGGGAATATAATTGGTGAAACAGCAAAAGATGTTTCTTTTTACGGAACAGACTGATCTGTCCAGAATCTCTGAACTTTCATAATGGAACATGAAATGCGGAAGGAAGAGGAGGCAGGAAGAGCAGTGTTTGCCATGTTTGACAATGGAAGGCTGCTCCTCAGTGTCTGTCAGTGAACAGCTCAGTAATGCAAAGCTGAAGAGTGCTCCTCAGTCCTTCCCCTCCTTCCTTCATCTGCTACATACTCGTTCACTAACTCGTACACACCCAACCTCCTGAGTAATCTCATCTGTGTTCTCTTCCTATTCCTATTTCCATTAATTTTCTGGGGCTACTGGAGCAAAGTCACACAGACCAGGGGCTTAAACAACAGAAATTTATTTTGTCACAATTCCAAAAGCTACCTAGGAAACATCTTTTAGGATTTAGATTATGACTAAGGGACACTATTAAAAGTGATGTCATCAACCTACATGTTTGCAACAGCAAGAAGAAACACTGAAGCAAAACCAGGAGGCAGATGTATTTACATTGCTGAACACTGATCAGGATCATTCTCAAAATATCAGGCCCTGATCTCTGGTGGTCTAGGGCTTCTATGATATGAACAACAGGAAATACAGAGGCAGAATGACTTATCAGCTGAGGACTGGTTTGTAAAGTATGCATCACAGTGAACACCACTTCTAGGAGACTAGAAGCAACCAGAACCGGAACAGGAACTGTTACCTGGACAACTAAGAAACTGAAATGTACTGATGAGGGGAAGCAGTGTTTTCTGTTACATTTCAACCACCATGCTCCAAATCTGTTTTCAACTTTTTCATCTCCTCCATTCAGATTTGATACATTTTCTTTCGAATTTTTCCACCAGCCACATATACAGCTAGAAGGAGCCTCCACTTGTTCACTCATTCACGGACATGCACTGCACCAGTAGATGACCTATCTGTGCATCCTGTTCAGTTCGGTGTGCATCTGCAAAGCATCCTGGTGTCCCTGTTGCCCAGCATCCACCGGTGAGTAAGATGCGATTCCAGTCTCCTCCAGGCTGCGGTCTTCAGTGAGGACAGATTGCAGTTCAGTGTGAAGAGCAGAGGTAATGGACATTTCAGCAGTTTCTCTGGTAAAGCAGATGGTTAAAAAAAGAAAAGTTGGCATGTCCAGTCATGTCTTTCTACTTCTTTCTCTCTCTTTAAAACTGTCTTCATGTCAAACTTCCTCCTATGTTATTCATTTACTTATTCTCCCAGAAGCCATTAGACAATAGCACTCAAAGATAATGCCCTTTCCTTAAAATTTCCTGTATGAAATACAGACATGGATCCTTACATCTAGAAACAACGAACCCACTCACATTTTATATTGATGCTTCCTTTTAGGTTAGGCATCTTCTCAGATTTTCCCTTGGTATCTCACCTTTGGCTTATTTTATCTTTATCTTTATCCCCTGTGAAATAGGTACACGGATACTTTTTTATATGTTCTGTTTGGTGCCATATTCCTTCTTAAATTTCTTAGACTCCTCACCTTGTGACCTTCTTTTATTCTTCTTCTGTCTTTTCTTTCATCATCTGACTTTTTCCAGACAGAACAAAACCCGGCTGCTTATTGATTTTCCAAGTCCAGCAAGTGAGCTTTATTTTTTTTTCCTATAAATTCTCTGTGAGAAAACACCCAGTACTAGAGATATTAATTTCATTCTTTGTTGTCGTTGCTTCTTTGTTGATGTTGCTTCTTTGTATAGTTATTTGAACTTTCTGGCATCTCGAAAGGGAGAGAAGTGAGCATTATTTTTCTTGTAGTGTTTAACTTTACAGAAATTTTCTCAGGATTACTGTGTTGCCATCATATTTTCTTTATTCTGAGAGAGTAATTTCACTATTCAAGAATTTAACCATGTTTTATTTCCCAACATGTATTAGTTCTTATACCTAAATATCTGGTTTCGCAGCTCAATTTCTTACTTTTTCATGAATGTATTAGATGTAGGTTTAAGTAAAAATACCTCAGAGCTTCTGTTTCTAAGTGTTTCATTCACATTTATTCTTTCCAATTCACAATGCTTCATCACATAGTCCAAAAATTTTTTGTTTTCAAATGTCTAGATTTTTAGGGTGGCAAAAATACAAAGTTTCAAATCAGTTCATTTATCAATATTGATTTTCCTTTTGTTGGAATGTAACCTGGTCTGCTTAACTCTCTCAGAAGATGTTCTGGGGTGCTCACAGTGCCTGCAGCATAGTTCTCCTCTGAGGCTGTCTCTCTCATGTCTGAATATTTCCACAGCTTCCTCCAACTCTTTCCTTTTCCCTCCAGGGGCTCCTTTAATCTCAGAGTCCCTGCCCCATCCCTATGGTAATAGAGCACATTGTTCCCTGTGATGGGAGAATCTATTCTTCTGTAATTCCTCTGCGCTCTTTATCACAGTTGCTGTTTACTTCCTCACACACTTCAGGCAAAACCAGCCCTCCGGAAGTCATATTTTAGGATGTGCTCTTCCTGACCGAGAACATCTCCCTGTCTCATTCTGGCTGGATTGCTTTTTGCCTTAAATGCTTCATTTTTTTCCTTCTTTCCTTCCAGGTCCTCAAGTACTAAAGAAGAAAACATCTTACATCTCTTTCCTGAAGGTCCTTCCTGCTGTTATCTTCCACAGGACTCCGGTAAATTTATCTGTGTGCTTTGATCAGGTGCAGTGAAAGCCAGGAATACTGCAAGCATGAAAATGCATAACCTCTCTGAACCTGGGGCCATCACCAACATAATGAAAAGGATTTTTAAATCACTGTTTTCATAGGACTTTTAAGAGATAATATAATAAAATGATTAGTATAATTCTTTGCGTATCAGAGACACGAAATATATAATGATATAATTTCTTTTAAATCTTCTTCCCTTTTACTCTGACCTTTCAGGAAAGCTTTACTGTTCCCATTTTTAAGCATTTGTGATTTTTCATAATGGCAATTTACAGTGATTTTTATCACCAGATCTCACACAGTAATCATTTCCTGAGCTGTGTCTGCACCAATGCACAGAAGCACAGAAATCATTTCCTGAGCTGTGTCTGCAACGGTTGTGGGGTCCTTTGGGGAACTTCAGTAGCTTTGATTTCCATCATAAGGGGTCCAGTGTGTGGCAAAGCCCACACTTTCAGGCCTACACTCACTCTGCCTTCAGTAACTTCCAGGAACCTGAGCAAACGTCACACCCCAGCCCCTCTTCCTGAAACTGCTGATCATCATGGTGCTTCGCTCCCTACAGTTCACCACAGTTAGAAAACAGAAAAGAAAGGCCCACTTCAGTAAATGTCACAACAGGCTAAATTATAAGCTACGACAATTTCTCACGGTAAGTAAATGAGCCCATGTTTAAAATACTTGCATCATGCTTAAAAGAACACATAAGCATTTAATAAAAAAGAAACAAAGTTGAAAAACTCATTTGGCAATGTAAAGATAGAAGGAAGAAAGGTAGAAAGGAAAGTGGAGAAAGGAGGGAGGAGGGAAGGAAGAGACAGAAAAGAATCAAAGAGGACAATAAAGAGAAAGCAAATAAAGAATTATTCAGTCCCTCAGCCAACAAATATTTATTGAGTCCTTAAGTGATAGCACTTGAGATATAATATCAGTAAATGCTTTTCTATGCTTTCATTGGCATTCTGTGGGGGAAAGGGTTAAGCATTTCTGGGATTGATAGCTGACCACCACTCAGTGAATTTTTGGTTCCTTTAAAATAAGATAGGCATTAGGATATGGTGAACATCAAGAATTTTGGAGGATGGCTGACTGCTGATGGATTTTGTGACCTTGGGTAAATTTCTTAAACTTCTTAAGTCCCCACTTCCTCTTCCATAAATTAGTGATATGCAGAGTCACTTTAAAGTGTTTGAGGGTGAGAAAGGAATAAACAGAACAAGTGCAAAGGCCTAGAACATTCTAGCAGCCCATACATATGATGCAAAAGAAAAAGTAATCTAGGAATAAATGAAAAAAATGCTTCCTGTGGTTTGCACCATCTCCAGTAACATCTAGGGTGTGGCGGTGTGGGGTTCACTTCAGCTGCCATTTGTATTCTCCATTCTTTCTACTCCACTGCACCTGTGTCTGTGCCAGGCAAAAAAAGTGGCCAGCCAGCAAATGGCATTAAATGTTTACCTTTTCCACCTCTGTGTCTTTCTTTTCCTTTTCTATGTTTTTTGTAACTCCCAACCTTCATGGGTGCCCCATCCTTAGGAGAATTTTCCTCTGTCTTCTCTCCTGACTTCTTTCCGCTTGGGTACTGAACACTCCTCTGAAGGAAGGTGCACCAGCGAGAAGAGAATTCTTGGAGCCCAGCCCACAGGAGCCACCCCTGTCTGTGTGTGTCCTGGTAGTTTCGAGTGGCTCCTTCTCCAGATTCATTCTCCAAGCTCGGTGTCCACCGCACTCTTAATTGGGTGGTAGATTGAAAACATCATACAAAAGAGTCAGGAGTTTGTCACTGCAAGCGTTTGAGAAGTAGTGTCATCCTTTAGTTCCCTTGAGATAATAGATAAAAATACTGTATAGGCTCTTCTTATCTAGAAAATGTATAAGCAATCGCTTCTCAGCCTTTTAGCTAAGATCAAGTGAGAATGAACAACCAGTAGACTTCTGCCAAGGAGTCTCTTTTCAATTTTAGTATCTTAATTTAAATGACAAAGTATCGAGAACATGTGTTAGAGATATAGTCCAAAGCATTGCTTCTAGAAATGACAGAATTTCACAAAGTAAACACCGTGAAGATGTCTCAAAGAATGCACACTCAGGATGAGATAACTGAACTGCAGCGTCTCCCTCCATGCTGACTATTGGCAAGGTGCTTCCGTCACATCAGGAATGTGAAACAGTTCTGATGTTTTCAAAACAGCACAGGAATTGTTCCCCAAATTGGCTGCAGAGGAGGCAAGTCCAACAGCCGTTCTCAGACTTGAATGACTCTTTCAAAGTGTCAGTTACAGTTCAGCCAGTGACACGCCAGTGACAGCGACCAACAGCCGTTCTCAGACTTGAATGATTCTTTCAAAGTGTCAGTTATAGTTCAGCCAGTGACACGCCAGTGACAGCGATGTGGCATTTGTGGGGAAATGCTGTTGTTTGAAGCTTCCTGTTTAAAAAACATCAGTGTCCAGGCTGCGCCCCCATATCTAATGAAGCTGTGAGCATCTCAAACATTTGTTTTGCATAGCCTACCATCATTCTTGCAATTTTTAAAAATTTTAAATATATATTACTTTAAATAAATATGTGAATAATAAATAAATAAACAAATGAGTATTATTTGACTTGAAATGTTCATCTGATTCAGCTGCAGTCAGCCATGGTGAAAAACAGAATCAAACAACAGATGTTAGAAATCCTTTCCAACTTTCACCTTTCTCCAGAAAGGAAAACAACTAAAGACAAAAAGAAGTGTTTGAAAATTACAGTCTTTTTGGAAAGTAGTAAATGTAACTAGGTTTCTTGAAAATCCCTAGTAAATACTTCTGCAGGGTATATCTTTCCATTTTCTGAGGTCCTCTTCGATTTCCTTTTTCAGGGTATTATAATTTTCGCTGTATAGCTCTTTTACTTCTTTCTTGAGATTAATTCCTAAGTATTTCATTTTTTTGGATGCCAATGTAAAGGGTGTAGTTTCTCTTATTGCTCTCTCAGTACTTTTGTTGCTAGTGTATAGAAATGCTATTGATTTTTGTGTATTGACTTTATATCCGGCTACCTTGCTGAATTTGTTAATTGTATCTAGGAGTCTTTCAATAGAGTTTTGGGGGTTTTCTATGTAAAGTATCATGTCATCTGCAAATAATGATAATTTAACTTCCTCTTTTCCTATCTTTACTCCTTTGATTTCTCTTTCCTGTCTTATTGCTCTGGCTAGTATTTCCAGTACTATGTTGAATAGCAGTGGTGATAATGGACATGCTTGTCTTGTGCCTGATTTTAAGGTAAAGGCTTTCAGTTTTTGACCATTC
>PVJX010046140.1:0-12439 GCA_004027295.1 Dolichotis patagonum | reverse complement strand
AATATACTTCAGGGAAGTAGTCATTTCCTATGGGTTCTAAATACTCATAACAAAGCAACCCACCACAGGCAATCATCACCCTGGGAATTAAACTTAAAAAAAAAAAAAAAAGAGAGAAAGATTAAGATAGTTCTCATGGGGCCCCTGGGTTACTTCTCAAAAGAGAGTTGCGATAGAGATCAAACCTGGCTAATCCCACTCTATTTGCCTTCCAATTTCACCCTGTGTTGTAACTAATCCCACCATCATATCATCTGCCATGATATGAAGCAGTCAGAAAGGGTCTTCGCCAGACTCAACTTCTGTAGTTTGGACTTTAAAACTATTACTTGAGGAAACTTCTTTACGAGGAATCCAGCCTCCGATATTTCATTTTAATAACAGAAAGTAATAGATGGTTAGACTTAATGACCTAAAAAAAAACAGCTCTGTTGAAATATAACTCATATTGTGCATTTCACCTCTTTAAAGTGTACAGTGATTTTTCATATATTTGCAGAGTTGTACAGTGATGACCACAGTCAATTTCAGAACATTTTTATCACCCCCCGAAAACTCCATATTCGTTAGAAGTCATTCTTCTCCACAATAATAAAGTAGAAAAATTATAACAGTATCCTGTAATAAAGTTGGTAGCATCCCTACTCTTGTGTTTTGAGACCATTATTAAGTAAAATAAAGATCACTTGAACATAATTACTGCAGTGTCACCACAGTTACTCAGATCACTGAGAGGAAGTGAATAATGCGTGGGTAGCTTATACATTATGTATATTATGGCTACAGGAATGATTCAGTTCCTAGGCATGATAGAGTGAGTGGCATGAGATTTGATCACGCTACCCAGAATGGTGTGCGTTTTAGAATTATAAATTATTTATTTCAGGTATATTCCATTTAATGTTTTTGGGCCGTTGTTGATAGTGGGAAAGTAAAACCATGAGTAATATACTTGGGTTTCTGTTATTATCTAAACAAATGGATAAATGATGTCCATCTCTTTTCAACAGGGTATCTAAAACCAACAACTCCTATGAGTCCTTAATCAGTTTTTTCTTCTAGGCTTTTCAGTCTTAATTTTAATTCTCTTAAACTTGTTGTAAGGTTTTAATTCTGCCCTCTGACTTTTATGATAATGGTTTGCTTTTATCAGATTATTTTTGTTTTCTTCTTTTTGTACATAAGTACACATACATTCATTCAGTGTTTTGAAATTGGGAACAGTTCATTCAGTTTGAATTAGCTTTGTCATTTGGATACCAACAGAATTGTTTCTCAAGTCTAACTGGGCTCTAATAAAGTTTTTCTCTATGTTTCACCAGCACCTGAAATATAATGTATGAAAAGTATGTACTCAGTCTGCTGTAAGAATAAGTCCTCCTTGTTTCTTCAGTTATCTTCTCTTAATATCTTCAGTTCTTCATGTTGAAGCTGACTCCTCTACCAGCTAGCTTTATATTCTGTCCAATATTAAATGCTGCTGCTAATTACACAGGAATAGCCCTTGGACCTATCTTTTTCTTTTTATAGGCACCTTGGGCACAGGCATCCCAGAACTAAATTACTATAATAGCTTTTCTGCTGTTTTTTTCCAGACCCTCATTTCTCTATTAGGCCTTGTATTCTACTACTAGATTAATCTCCCTCGGGTACCTTTCTCATGAAGTCAGTTTCCTGGTCCAGGACCTAAGGTATCAAACTCAGACACCACACAAATTAGCTTCTTCCCTTCCTTCCTGTGCCTCCTTATTTCTTGTTACTTAATCTAGATGGAGTCAAACTAATTTAGTAGTTGAACCTATTTAGTAGTTTCTTTGTTCTCCGTTTCTTTATCATGCACACTCAACTTCTCTCTTAGTCTGCTTTTGCTTCTCTGCTGCTCTGGAATCTGCGATTCCCAGCAATTACTGACTGCACTTGATTCTTCTTTTTAAACTACATTTGCATCCTTTTAATATTTAAATATTTGGTTTGCGTACTGAGTCCATGGTAATTGTCCTTTTTTTTTTTCTTTATTTTGGACATACTGCTTTTTATAAGCACTGTTCTATGTGGGAACTATTATTTATATTTAGCTTATGGTGCTTTTCCCTTCCTACCTATGACAGCCTTAGGTATCTTGCATATCTTCCTGACTGAGAGATCTGTAAAGTTTTGGGAATATGTATAATGTTTAGCACCATCAATCTTCAATTTTTAAAATGCAAAATCATGTTCTTAAGTCAACTGTGTTTTAAGATTTTGTTTTTTGCTTTATGCCAAGTTTTAAAGACAGTGCTCTAAGTACATTAAAATGAAATTTGGCATCTATTACTATAAACATTAAATCTAGTTTATTGAGCATTAGCCACCTGATATGTCAGATTCCCTCAAGAGAAGGATTAGCTTCCTGGATGCTGGCTAGTCATTTTTTGAAAGTGTATAATAGCCTTAAAGCCAGTACTTGCCACCTGATAAATTAAGATCCTTGACAGTGTAAAAGAGGCTGGCACTCAGAATAAGGGATAGTGATTTGATAGTTCCCACTTTTTCCAAAGCTGTGCTTTTGTTGCTGAACCACTCTTAAGAAAGTTTTCTTCCTATGATTTCCATGTCTTCCCAAGTATTGGGAGGGAAAGGAGGATTATTGGGGCAGAGTTTGGATGAGAAAGAATGTGAAGCAGAAGGCAGCATAGAAGCCCCCCCAAGATAAGATACTAGCTGTCTTATTTCCCTGCCTCTTTCTTTCTCACATGAGAGAAGAGAATTGGCTTAAAGATAGCCCTCAGCTCATAGCACTTTAAACTTTATCAGTGAAAGGCTTTTTATGTTCATTTTATTTTTAGCCCTTAATCCTCATTTCACATCTCTATTTTTTTTTCTGGCTCATATGCACTCCTTAATAGTGGCTTTATAGCTACATATTTGCTAGAACGAGATAGTTATATGTGTGTTTATATTGCATCATGATGTTTGATGATTTTGGTTTTTTGAGATGGTCTTGCTATGCAATGCAGGCTGACCTTGAACACACTATATAGCCCAGGCTGACCTCAAACTCGTGGGAATCCTTCTTCCTCAGCCTCCTGAGTGCTGAGATTACAGGTGTGCATCACCATGTGTTTGACGATTTTTACAGATGAATTTATTTTTCCTTAGGCACTTAGAATTCCATATTTGTACTTCATTTTGATTTGCTGTTCTTCTAATTGTGGAAATCAAAGATCTCATAGTTTATGCTATAACATCGTAACAAACGTTCTCACATGCCGATAGTGTGTAATATGCATATGTAAATCCTTATTTGAGAATTTCTCAAGGATTTATCCACAAAAGAGGGACCACTGGATCATAGGCCCTATAATTAATGTTGCTAAGCACAGACAAATCATTTAGCAGAATGTCTGTCAGTTTACATTCCTACCCACTGTGCATGGGGATTTTTGCTTCCTCATATTTTTGCCAAACTTTGCAATTATCCACCATCTCATTTTGGCCTTCTTATGGATATAAAGTGCCATCTCAGTATTTGTTTTGGTTGCAATTTAACCATCTTTTTATGTATTGTTAGCCACTTAGGCTTCCCTTTCTGTAAATCTATTCATATCTTTTGCCTACTTTTCTGTTGGGCTTCCTATGATGCTCATGTTAAATTGGAGACTCTCCTTGCACATAATATTAATCCCTTGTCAATTTTAAATGTTGCAAAATCTCTTCCTTGCTTTTATTCCTCTTAATTCCATCCATGTCTTTCTTTATTAAATAGTAATCCCTAATATTGTTGAAGTTAAATCCAATAGCTTTTATTTTATTTTATTTTATTTTATTTTATTTTATTTTATTTTATTTTATTTTATTTTATTTTATTTTATTTTATTTTATTTTATTTTTGGTAATGGGAATCAAATTTAAGACCTTGCTCTTACTGGGCAGGCACCATGCTGCTGAGCTTTACCCCCAGCCCCAAATACAGTGCCTTTTTGTTTTATGGTTTATATTTTCAGAGTCTTTTTTTTTTAAAGTCTTTGTTCTCTAGTGCTTTTTGCTCTATAGTGTTACCACCCAATGGTTTTTCATACATACTTGTTTACATATCCTTTAGAAGATACGTTTTTCTTTTCTTACCTGTGGCTCTCAGGAGGCTTATGGTGTTACTTTTGGCCGCTCTTGATGGAGAGAAAGAAATGTAAGAAATCTAAACTTTGTATTTCTTCTCACAAGATTGGGCCCCTTTGACCATGTTTATCCTATGTTAATTGAGACTGCTCAGTTATAGCAGATGGGAAGGGGACACTTACCAAGCCGTGGACTCAGTGCTTCTCCAAGGAATTTAAATTAGGTCCAGTCTTAACTGGCCTCTCGAAGGACATGAAAGTTGAGATGTTTTGGGGTGACCATCTTCCACTGTGTGCACAAAGAAGCTAGAGAAATGGCCCAAAGAAAAAGGAGTGTGAAGACATGCACAGAGGAGCACAGAAAAGTCTTATGACCCCATAGAGAGGGAGAGAGTTTGAGCTAGAATGTGAAAGTAGCTGTCCTCATTTCCAGTTTCTGGTTTTGCGCTCTCCCGGGCCGCATTATATTCCTTATCTGTATTACAGAGGGGTGGCTAACTGCTGCAACAGATGGACTGCAAAGTAGGTAATAGCCCTAGCACAGTAGACGCTATGTCTTACTCATACAGGCAGATCCAGATGGCTGTAAGTTAGCAAGGTGGTGGCAGTAAGGGGCTCTCTACCTCATGGTTATTCAGGAACTCAGGTTGACAGTAGCTCTGCCATTTTCAGTGTATGGTTTCCAGGGTCTCCCTGGGTGTCATCATCTGTCGTATAGAAAAGAAACAATATGGAATTGGATACCTGGGTGGCTTTGTAGGCCAGGCCTTAAACTGTTGTGGTCACTCACATTCCTTTGCCTGGATCCCAGTCACAAGGCCATATTTAGCTCTGTGGGAGGCTGAAAAATGTATTCTAGCTATGGCCACAAAAGGAAAAGAGAAAGGGTTTGGTGACAAGCTAGATATTACCACAAGATATTTAGCCACCCATATCCTCTTAGTCCAGTCCCTGTTTTTTTATAAACTTGTTTCACTTGGTTGTATTAATTATACCTTGATGGCAGGAGGTGTTTTCATAGTAGCCATACTTAAAATGTGGAAAGAGAAAAAGACAAACTCATTTATTTTCTCAGGAAAAGTGGGGCGATTACCCCCTGTAATGCATCATCATCAACCAGTGCCCTCAGATGGCCAAACTCCTGGGGGTCGTTTCCAGAGATCTCACCTCGCAGAGGCATTTGCAAAAGCCAAAGGATCAGGTGGAGGCACTGGAGGAAGTAGTGGAAGAGGCCTGATGGGGCAAATTATTCCAATCTATGGCTTTGGGATTTTTTTATACATATTATACATTCTATTTAAGGTAAGTGGAATTGTCTTAATCATGTCATATCAGTGAAAATCTAGTATCATTGTAATAAAATCTTTGTCCGCATTAAAGCCCATCAGAGTTCAGAAAGCTCTTTCAGATCAATCATTGTCTTAAACTTTGCCTTTTTTTCTTGTGAGGAACTTAGAATAGCTATTCTCTTACTTTTACAGATGAGAAATCTTGGCTCAGAGTTGCTCCTGAATTTTCAACTAAAAAGACAGGACCAGGACTTGAATCTAGATCTTCTAATTTCTAATTCAGTGAGCATCATAATTCAAAGCCAGAAAATAGTGAGCAACTTTGCAAGCTGAAAAGACAAAAATATATTCTTAGAAGAGCGTTAGGATTGGCCCAGTGATTTCCACGTAGCCACTGCGAAACCAAATAATGATGGTACCAAAACTACTTTGTTTTATTTTCCCCACAGGAATGTGAGGTGCTGTTTTTAATATCTTCACCAATAATGCCCCTGGACTATTAATTCCTAATCTAATGAGTAATATAATTCATATGCAAAAGGAAGAAAGAGACAGTGTTTTTGCAAGCAGAAGAGGCGGGCATAAAGATATTCTAGTTCTGGGAAGATAAAGTGTGGGTCTTTTAAAAGCAGACCCCCAATTAAGTTCTACCTCCACACAGGATTTTGTAGGCTACCCGCCTGGGCACTATGAAGTAGAGGCAGTCTTCATTTTGAGTTCCTAACTAGAATAAGGTTACATTTTTGGTTTTTTGTTTGTTTTGTTTTTGAGTTCCTTCTTGGCTAGGAATTCTTCAGGCAGCCTCAGCTGAGTCAATAAGAGTCGCATTGGATAGTTGTACCTTCCCTTGTGGATGAGCTTGGGCAAGACAGATGATCTTGAGGGATTTTTTTTCCTTGCATCTTGGTAATTTTTATTTGGCTACCTTCTTGAATCTTTCACTAGCGTTTTCCCCTAGGTGATTCTCTGGTGTTGCTATTTGATTTTACTTCTGACTTAATTTTGTCTTCCAATCTTTTTTTTTCATTTAATATGAGGGTTTCCATGATTTTGAAGTTATGAGTTTCTGTTGATGTGCTGTACCTCCTTCAATTCTCAGCTTTCAAAGGGGAAAACTGCAGAGGATCGGAAATGCTCTACCACCACACCTGGAAACACCCACAGGAAAATTAGTAAGTGCCCCTTACAGTAGATTCACAAATGTTACTGAGTTAGACAGCAATAATATAACCAAGGAATAATTTGTGGGTATGTCTTAAAAGCGTTTCTCCAAAATTGCTCAAAATTAATTTGATACTTTTTACCTTAGCTCTGGGGATTCTCAGAAGTTTCTGTATTGGCCTTGAGCTTTTAAGGGAAGGATGCTACAAAAAATACAAAATCTACAGTTCTACTTTTTATATATTGGCTAATTAATATTTTACATTTGGAATCATTTCCAGACTTCAAAATATCGGTAGAAGATATCTTTATTTTGTAGAGAGGAAAACTGAGGCAGAAAAGTCATGTCTTTGCCAAAATCAGTTATTATCTGTAGAGAAAGAGTTTAACATTTTGGACTTTTGAAACTCAACCATCAAATATTTATTGCCCAACTAGGATATCCTGTGCCCTCTCTCTGGGGAAATTAAATGTATATAGCATGGCTCTTTCCTCTTAGAATTTCTAGACTGAATTAATGTCAGGAAAAATAACCTGTGAGAAATTACTACCTAGAAAGAAGGGACTTGTCAGAAGCATTGTGAGAAATCATGTCTGTCTGAGTAGCTGCAATGGAGAGCCTGTCAGAAGACCTGAGTAAGACACAGACAACCATGAGGTCCAGAGGTAAAGGGTGTTCTCATGTGGCAGCTGTAGAGAAGAAGTCTTGAAGGGGTTACCTTATAATTAAGCCTCGTCAGATGTTTTTAAAGGAAATTAATCAGCAAAATGAAGTGAGACTGAGCGGTGGAAGCACCTGCCCTCAGTCAAAACAGCTTTTTAAATTTACTCTTGATTCTCTGTGGCATTAGATAGCTTAGTCATATACAGCATCCTTTTTGGAAATAGTTAAAGAGTGCTTGAAGAAGGCTGCTATGTTCATAAATAAGATATTGATAGTAAGTACATCAGTAATTTGAAAAAATTCATGGACTCTGAAGATTGGCAAATTGTGTATCTTATAATGCATTTGTGACAGAAAGACAAAAGAGGAAACAAAATCTGTGCCAGAAAGTAATAAATCAATGAATTCCTAAGAGGAGCTATTTTGTAATAATGATAATAACCTTGATAGAAAGTTTTTATGCTTTAATTTTGAATTATGTAGAAAATAACCTAAGCAGTAAGTAGCATAGTTCTCTAGACATTTTACAGATGTTAGCAGCATTCATGAGAGTTTGTTCTAGAGGCATTAAATGGCCTTTGATACATTGTATATTATAATGATATTCTCAATGTGTTTGAGTAGAAAAATAGGTATGAAATAGAAAAACTGCATCATGAACATAATAAACAGCATTTTATTTTCCTACTGCCTTACAGTTCATTTCACATACTGATTGAGTGGTTTAATTTTTTTTTCTGTTCTATGTTTAGGGTCCTACTATTAGTTTCAGTAGATACTTGTGTTTCCTACCAACACTGGGTGAGAAAACTGCATCTGAGAGAAGGGTTACACCTTAACACTGCCTGCTCTTTGTCCCAGATAACCAATGAAGGAAACTTTGGGTGGAGGCCTCAGCCTTAGTGTAACACTTTTTTCCATTTAAGAAGTACAACGTTTATTACCTTTCAGTTATATTCTCAGATTTTAGGTGCAGGTAAAAATGGTGCTCATTTTAGAGTCTTAACTCCTTTTCTGAAGCACTGTACCTTTTAGGTTTGGCACTTTACCTCAGGCATCATTTGGAGCACAAAGAGTATGTTTGTTTGCTGCATTTCTTCCTGGGTGACCATATAAGCATGTTTTTCATTCCTGGGCATTTTCTTCAGTTTGTTCTTTTATATTTATATGTGTAAGATGCAGTGATTTATTTATTACTCACTGTGTATCCTGTAGATCTTGGTTCCTAGACATCTGTACCCTTTTTGACCTGAGAGATCATTGGTCTCTTCTCTTGAGTTTTAGAACCAGCGTGGATCATCTTAGAATGTCACAATTGGCTATAGTTCATGAAAGGGCTTAGGGAATTGTGTGTGATGGCTTTTTGATGCTTGATTTTCAGCCAATTTCGAGCTTGCTCAACTGCAAGAAAAACTGAAAGAGACAGAAGAAGCCATGGAAAAATTAATCAACAGAGTGGGACCTAATGGTGAGAGGTAGGTTTTTCATATAACAAGACTCAAAGATTATTCCCATTTAGAGAATCAATTCAAATTTTGCTCTTCTTTGATATGTAAAATGCTTTTTTTATCTTATATAATTTTCAACTTATTTGCCATTTACATATTCTTTCTCAGTATTTTCTTTTTCATACTATCATCCAGCCTGTTTGAGTATAGTGTAATATGAATTATTCTGAGAGTAAATAAATTCTGCAGTGTGAAATAACCAAGTTTTAAAGAGGAATATTTTCTGTCTGAAAAAAATGTGTAATTTTAGGTAAAACCAGATTATTGAATGGTTGGGGCCACCAAGTAAGAGAAGAAAACAAGTATGAACATATCAAGCACTTACGTTTTGTATTAACTGTGCTAGCACAGAAGTAGACAAGTCAATGACAAGAGCCAAAGTAGCCTTTTAGGATCTTCCATGAGGAAGCCACACTCCTCTTACTATGATGCTGGCCAAGGATGTGAAAAAGTAGTTGCAGGAGGTTGATGGAAGTGGCAACAACTAAGAAATGGTGGATGTAGGTGGGGTAAGGAGCAGAATCTAAATCAGAGATGGAAGAGAAAGCTTTCAATTTCAGATAGGTCTTTTGATAAGTATAAAGAAGAACTGGGACAAGTAGCAAAATCTTACACATGAAGATGTGTTGAAAGCTTCCCCCTGCAGTTTCACTGGCATACCATAGAATTTCTGCTCCAGGAAACTGCTGTTTCACCTTGGCCTCTTCTTTTGTTATCCTTGATGGACTAGTGTGCCATACCCCTTCTACTGCTCACTGATCCCAGCTTGCTTGCCTGTCTTTAGCGGGATAGAAGATAAGTGGGCATCCTCAGATTGCAGCTTCCTGGCCTGACATTTCCCTGCAGTGTCACCAGTGCTGTTGAAATGTTTATGAGGATGAACCTTGGCTATCTAAGCCTAGGAGCCTTGACCTTGTGGTCCAAAAGCAGAGTTACTACCTGCAATATTCCCTAAAGTGGTGTATATACATAAATATATCTGTATGATTGCATAATAATAGTTGATATTTGAGTGCTTGTTAAGGATTATGCTGTTAGCTGACATATGTGTGTATGTATGTGTGTGTATATCTATATATGCAAATACAGTATATATATATTATATATATATATATACACATACATACACACACAAATACAGTGAATACTGCTTGCATGCCATCCACTGGAGATATATATGTGTGTGTATATATATATGTGTGTGTGTGTATATATATATATATATATATATATATCTCACAGATGATTTCTACCCATATTATCTGTGAGTAACTACACTAATTATACTTCATTTATATTTATACTTTTTTGGCCTTTTATACCCTTACCATATGCCTGCCACTCACAGTCTTGGTGGAGAGCTACCCAGGTTTTTCTAAGACCCTCATGCTCTAAAAAAAACCTGTACCCTGACCTAGGCCACTGCAAGTCCCAGGCCACACCCAAGGGTTTTGAAAACCACAGATGGATATCTGTAGGCCCTTCATTTAAAAGACCCAACTCCTGGGTCTTGGGGTAAAAACTACATGAAAATATTTTCTTACTATTACTCATTGTTACTCAGACCCACTTAGCTCAAAGCAACTGATTTGCCCAATATATGCATCTCATCTGTTACTCAAGCAAGAATTGCAGTATTGTAATCCCTAACTACTAACTGTCCTCTTTGGGCCAGGATTATTTCTCTGTGTTTTATGTGCAGAGATAGAGTTGTCCCTGCTCTACAACTGTGGTGCTTATACTATCTTATTATTTCTGAAGGTATTTCATATAAGATGCTGAGCTAGATATGGTGGCACACTTTGTAATCCTAACTATTTAGGAGGCTGAAGTGGGAGGATTATAAGTTTGAGGCCAGCCTGGGCAACTTAGTGACTCAGTGAGACTCTGCTTCGAAATAAAAAATTCTGTAAAAGGGAATGTCACTGCAAAAGCTCTGGTTTCAGTCCCTAGTACTGTTGAATTAAGGAATGATGAATAAAAATGGTCTAGGGATGTAGCTGGTCGTAGAGTATTTGCCTAGCATAAATGAGACCCTGGGTTCTATCCCCTAGTACTATACTCACAAAAAAAGATGCTGAGCTAGAGATTCCTTAGAACATACTGATTTGAGCCTGCAACATGGCAATGATACATAAAAATTTTACATAGTCCTTCTCAGGAACTGAGAGATAGCTTTTCTCTATGAAAAAGACCATGACTCCTGGCTCTTCCCAAGTCTCATTTTCCAGTCCATAAGATAGGACTTTCTTTTTGACACTTCTCAATCTAACACCTTTTATCCTTACAGGTAGGCCCTATGGGACTTCCATACTCAAAACACAGAATATTCCCTCTTCTTTTAAACACACATATCATCATTTTTGCCAAGTTGTGAAGTAGTTCTAGAAGTGTTCTTTTGTGAATGTCTTGACAAGGTATGATAAACAATACAGTGAATACTGCTTACATGCCATCAATTGGAAAAGCAGGTTCATAAAGACATTGCAGTGTGTCCTCATTCACCATAGTCACTAAGTGTGGCCCTGTACAACTTCTGGCTCTTCCCTCAAAGTCAAAATGACCATGAAAGGTAAACATTTTGAACTGAATCAAGACTTTGAGGCAGCCATGACTGTGCCACTAAAGACTCACAAAAGAACTGCTCCTGAAAGTGGTAAGAATTGACAGGATAAGTGTGCTTGAAGAAAGGGGGAATATTTTGAGGGAGATTAATGACTGTGTGTCTTTCTATGTAATAAAGTTTAAAAATTTTAAATATTCACTGTAGTTTTCAATCACACTCTATAAATTTTGTATGTTATTTTCATGGTGGAAGAGTAAGTCATGGCCATTCCTTGTTGAGATCATTTTCCTTAGCTCCTAAGCTCTATATTCAGAGCCCTTTTGGACATATTTCATAGATACATACCCGGGCCTCATAAAACAATAGATACATGCCCAGAGTGGAATATATTGTATAGCCTAAGCTGAAGCTATTCTGCCTTTAATATGTCTGTTGCAGCAAATTGTTCCATCATCTATTAGTTGCCAAAGCAGAAATTAGACATCATCGTTGACCTACCTTTTCTTTCATTTCCTATATCTCATCTGTCACCATGTCTTGCCATTTGCACCTAATTAATAAGATAATTTGTGCAAAAGTTTCTAAACTCCACAGCAGGCTGAGATTATCCTTTACAGTTCCAGAACCTAGCATGGTCCATAGTACGCTCTGAAAAAGTATTCTTTGAAATGGAACAAAGAATGAATGAGTGAATGGTTTTGTCTTTGATACAGGTCAAAACTACCTCATGTGATTTCTTTTTCTCTAATTTTGCTTCCCTTCAGTTTCTGCTTTCCACATAGTTGAATTATGACTTTTGTTTTAATCCTTCAGTAGATATCCCACTTTTTTAAAAAAAATAGTACCAGGGATTGAACCCAGGGTAAGCACTCTACCATTAAGCTAGAATCCTCAGATCATTTTTAAAATTTTGAGATAGGGTCTCACAGACTAGGTTCAAACTTTCTTTCCTCCTGCCTCAGCCTTAGACTCCTAAGTAGCTGTGATTATAGGTGTGTGCAACCATACCTGGCCAGTAGATCCTTTTTGGTCATGAAAAGCACAGACTCTTTAACAGGACCTACATAGTCCTGAGTGCCCTGGCCTTTCATACCTATATTGCTATATTGCTTTATCTGTCTGCATTATATGCATTCTCTCTCTCTCTCTCTCTCTCT
>PVJX010046139.1:0-12420 GCA_004027295.1 Dolichotis patagonum | reverse complement strand
AATTTCTGTACTGACTCCCTCAAGGGACTAGCCCTGTCTGATTGCTTATAATATCCTTACATAACTTAGCAGTTGATAGTAATTGAAGAGGCCTAAAGTAGATTCTGATCAGCCTTAGATAGTGGTAGTCAAACCCCTTCAGGGGATGCCTAAATAATTTGTTACCTGAAATTCAATTCCTAGCACACAGCCATCCAGATACTCAGAGGCCTCTGTTACCATGATGCAAGTGAGCTTTATGCTGCTTAACCTGACAGCAGAACTTGGCATGATCTATGGGTTCTGGTTTTATTGCTGTTCAGAACGCAAGAGTTATGCAGTTGAGGGCTTCCAATCAGATTTCAGTTTTGTGGGACAAGATGGTGTCCCATTCAGATGAAAGTTAATTAAGCTGTAAGAGTAAAACTGAGCAAGCAATGAAGACCAAGAAGTTAGGAGCATGGAACATCTTACGAAAGGTGCAGGGATTGAGCAAACCCAGCCTAAGAGAAAAACCATGAGAACTATAAACACCAGCAATTCCATAGCTGAATGACTGTCCATATCATTTGGAGTCACATCTTACCAAAATTTGCCCACAGTGCTGGACTTGGAGCTACAGGATTTAATGTTTTCCTTGCAGGATTTTTGCCTTTCTTTGTCCTCATTCTCTTCTATCCCATTTCTAAGTTTTATAACAGGAAAGTTTATCCTTTACCACTGCATATCAGCAGTGTTCAACTTCTTTTTGATATTTATAAGGGATCACAGCTAAACATTTGCCTCAAGTCTCAGAGGGGATTTTGGACTTGGATTTTTCAGCAATGCTGGAACTTTGCCAACTCTTAGAGATGGACTAAATGTATTTTGCATAGATAAATACACATGAGTCTTTTGGGGGCTGGAACCAAAATGTTATGATTTATACAGAGATAGCCCCCTAAAGAGTCATGGGATAATGAGTGGGACCTTTGTAAGATGATTGGATTATATGAGTTTATACATGATATCGCTTTAGGAGATGGGGCCTGGTGAGAAGTATGTCATAGAGGACATAGTATGTAATGCATAGCATGGAAGTATATGCTTCCTTCCCAGCTCCACTTCTCACTGTATTTCCCGCATGTCCGGAGGTAAGTACTTCTCCTCTACCATGCCCCTATGACACACTGCCCTACCATGAAGCCAGCTGATTATGAATCAAGGTCAACTGTATAAACTTCTTTTTTAATTTTCAGGTGTTGGTTATCTTATCTGTCTTAGTAACTTTCTTGTCACTGAGACACAATACCCAGTATGCATTATTTAAAAGAGGAAAGATTTATTTTGGCTTACAGTTTGTAGAAGTTCTAGTTGGCTATCTGTTGTAGTTGCCTGTCTGCAGAGCAGGGAAGCATAGCAGAGAGTCCCAGAAGAGAAAGCTTGTTCATGGATGAAATAGCTGTCAAAAAGCAAATGGAGACCAAGGGAGGAGGAGGAAGACACAACTTTACAGGCCATGCCCCCAGTGACCCTCCTCCTTCAACTGGGATTCACCTCTCAACATCACATTTAACTATAAACTCATCACGGGGCAAATGCTCCAATGATCCAAGTCACTTCTGAAAAGTCCTACCTATGAACACACGAGTCTTTTGACAATATGCCTAGATATAAATCATAGCAATATCTCAGATATGAAGAAAGTGACTAATATAAGGAGTATTATAAATAAAGCTTCTTACCAGAAGTAGGAAGATGTTCAAGGGATAGAGGAACAAAGAAAGGAAGAGAGGGAAGGAAAGAAAGGAAAATAAAAAAAAATGGAAACAAAGCATTGTAAATAAGGAAGGAAAGAAGGGTTGAATTGAGGGGAAGGGAATGGGGAAAAAAAGAAGAATCAACATTACATACAGGTACAATTTCCCTGTGATGAATATAATCCTTGTGTATATCACCAGGGTATCAATAAATTAATTTTAAAAACCTCATTTTATACAATTAATTATATGATGGTAGATTTTCATTGTTCTTTGATAAATTCCTAGGAGTCAAATGACTGGAAAATATGGTAGTTGTATTTTTAATTTTCTAAAAAAATTTTTCAAATTATTTTCCAAAATGGTTATTCCATCTTCCATTTCTATCAGCAGTTTATAAGTTTCAATTCCTCCATATCTTTAGTAGTACTTGATATGGCCAGTCTTTTAAAAATTATCATTTTAATAAGTTTATCAGTAAAGACTATTTTAAATATAAATTTTCTAATAATTACAAAGGGTTTTGTTACTGTTAATGTAAAGTAGATACTTTGGTTTAAATGAAATAGAAATATTTTATTCTGAGCCAATGTGAAAGACCATGGCCCAGGAAAACAGATTTAAGTTATCCTGAGTAACATGTTCCAAAGCAAAAGAAGTTTTATGAATTTTTACAGCCAAAGCACAAAGTTATACATCAATACATTTAACAGTAAGTTACTGGCGTTAGATAGGCAGACTACAGCTAAAAGGGAACACTTTTCCTAAAAATTTCGGATGTTATAGCCTTCTTGGCTTGTAGTCATGAGCTTGCAATGCTTAGCAATAAATTTTGAGAGCATTACTAGGTAATCACCAGAACACTAAGTCAGATATAGACATTAAATTAAATGGTTATTCTTCTAAAGGGTCTAAAATAGGCTGCATATTCAGTTCTTGACCTGCAAAATTCTATCTCCCCAATAAACATGATATTCTCTTCAGCCTAGGTCAAGCAGTCTGCAATTTATTTAATTAATTTATTTGTTTGTTTTTGAGACAGTGACTTGGTATGTAGTTGATACAGGCTTGAACTCCTTATGTAGCCCAGGCCTGCCTTGAACTCATGGTGATCCTCTTGTCTTCACCTCCTGAGTCCTAGGATTACAGGCATGTGCCACCATGCCTGGCATATTGTATCTTCAATATAACTTCTTTAAAGGTCTTCAGTTTCAAATATCCATGTAACTTCAATTGTAAAATGGCTTTTGAATGTTTTTGCCCATTTCTATTTGATCTTTGTTGTCATATTTCTGAGTTTACTGGGGATTTAGCTCAGCAGTGTAAGCACCTGCCTGTTGAGCACAAGGTTGTGAGTTCAATCCCCGCCTCCAAAAACAAACAAACAAACAAACAGAATCATATTTCTGAGTTTGAAAGTTCATGTTCAGTATATAATTTCTTACTTATAATTTATAAATATTTTCTTTAAAATTGCTGCTGGTTCTTGATTCCATTAATGGTATTATTTAAAGAGCAGATTATTTTAATTGGAATGACATAGAAATCATCATTCTTTTCTTTCATGAACATAATTTCAGTTTCATATGTAAGAAATATTTGCCTAATTTAGATCACAAAGCTTTCTCCTTTATTTTTATAGAAATTTCATAAATTTAGGTTTCATGCTCATTAAATTTTAAATTAATCTGAATAAAAGATGTGAACTATAAATGAAATCCTTTTCTTTCTTTATATTCTTTCTTTATATAAAAAGTATTGGATATAGCTCAGGGATACAGTGCTTGTCTGGGAAGCACTGAGTTCAATTTCTGCTGAAAAAAAACACAAATATGTATTGTTTCTGACTATTTATTTAAAAATAGCCTTACTCTACTGAATTATTTTGAAATAAAAATCATTTGTCCCAATATTTATGAATTTATATTAGAATTTTCTATATTATTTCATTCATTTACTTGCTTGACTTAACTTCAGTATCACACTAATGCTAATGATTTCTGTCACTATAGAGTAAATTTGAAAATTATATATAGTTACACCTTCAACTTTGTTATCCTTTTCAAAAATGTTTTGACTGGGTCCTTATGAATTTTAAAATGCATCTGTGAATTTCTACCCGCAAAATCTCCTTAGAATTTGCTTGATATCACTGTGAATTTATAGATCTACTTGGAAAAAATAGACATTTTTAACAATATAAAGTAGATTTACTAGTGAAAAAGATAATTAATTCAAGCCTTATGAAAGTTTTTCTAGTAAATTTTTATATATTCTGGTATACAGACTTCCCACATTCTTATCAGATTTATACTGTCTGGTTAAGATTACATAAAAGTAAAACAAATTTTCTCAGATGTAAAAACTACATGTTTGCTTTATTATGAAGAGGAAGGAGCCACACTTAAGTCCCCATGCATGCAGAGTTGTGTATACATCAAACACTAGAGTCATTTGTTCCTGTTGACAGAGTTCTTAAGGGGATAAATGGGGAAGGATAGCAGACTAATGGGTAGGATGAGTCTTCTTGCGAAGGATTTTCATTTTTAGGATAAATTCTACCAATCTTTTATGCATGCAAATGTTCTTTTTTTTTTTAGTGGTTAAATTCTTTGAAAAATTAAGTTTGTTTCTAGGGGATCTAAATGGCCACCCTCTCCCCCTTGATAAGGTTAGATTGATACATGGTTCTTGTAACATTACAGGGTTTCATTGATCATATGAAATAATTTGTTCATTGTTGACTAGTACCAGGTGAGGTTTTATTCACTGTTACCAAGATACTCACATCTGGTAACATTTAATGGCTAATTTGTGAAGGACGGTGCAGGTGCTGACCTTCCTGCACAACTGCAGAGCTCCCTATGATACTTAGAATCCTATATGCAATTAAATAGTAATAGTAATAATAATAAAACTGAGAGAGAACCCACATAACTTTAGCAAAGACTGCTTGAGTTTACAACTTCAGTGGATTTTCTTCTTTTTTACACAATACCAAATCACCTTAGACCAAGGGGAAACTATTTGGTACCAAACTGCCTTCCAGCTGTGTTAACTCCTTTGAGTGGCAGTTAGCAGTTCTGAAAGGCTGTGGCCACAGAGGCTGATTAGGGTCCTACTCATCCTGAATTCCAAACAGACAGGGTTATTTTTAAACCACTATCAATTCCCATGACTGTCCTTGCGAGTACATGAGCCAAACTGATGCACTATGTTTTGCTGAGTTGAGACTGTGATATAACCAGTAGTTTCACACCATCCTTTAGGATAGTGGGAAGCCTTGAAAAAAGATTGATATCTAAAAATAAAATAAAGATTCATTTTGGTAGACTTATTCAACCATGCCACATGTTGACCACAGAGGAACAAGAAGTTAAAATAATTACTATCAGATTAACTACACTAACCCCAAGTATTCCAGTTACAACTAACACATTTTGATCACACAGGGTGTTGGCGCAAGACCAATTTAAGGAGATTCCTATACATTTTTTACAGTATTTAAGGATAAACAGGTTTAATTCTAGCACAATTTTTATCACCACAGAGAGTTTTACTTAACTCACACATCATCTAACTATTCATAAATCACTTATGACCAACTTCGAACTTTGGTTCTTTTAATTCAACATGCACTGTGCAAAGAGCATAATTAAGGCATTAAATTTAGGCTGGCAGGGACTCCAAGATAAATTTCCTATCACCTTCACCCTCCAGGGAAGAGACACACACCAACAATTTTAAAACAAGGGAATCTCTGAGCACTTATACTATTGTGTTGTGGAATGAAAATTGCATTCTAGATTTATTCAGAGGTATGAAATAACCTCTCTTTTCTTTTATTGATGACTACTGCAACCTCTTTATAAGTTTGATTTTGCTCATGGTGTTATAACAGTATCAAGGGGAGTGTTTCAATAACATGAATATGATAATAATACAACTCTAGTGAGAAAAGACTTCTAAGTGAACACCATATCATTAAATACCCAGGCTCAATTTTTGTTTCCAATTGACACATGTAAGTCTACATATAAATGGAGATGAAGGTGATATGTCAAGATGTGTGCATTAAGTATAATGATTAAGGGTAAATGGCATGTCCATTCCCTCAAACATTTAAATTTTCTTTGTGTTAGTAACAAAGAAAATTCTCTCTACTATCTATTTTGAAATATACAATTAATTGTTGTCAACCACAGTTACCCTTCTCTTCTACAAAAATTAATCCATTGCTCCTATCCATCTGTAGGTTTGTGCTCATTATTTATCCTCTTGACATTTCCCTCTGCCCCTTCCTCCTTTCCAGAGTTTATGAGATGCTTTTTTCACTTACATGCATAAGTGAGAACATGCTGTGTTTGTTTTTCTGTGTCTCACTTATTTTATATAACAAAAAGTTTCAAAAATATGACAAGATTTCATTCCTGTTTATGATTGAATAATATTTCATCATATATAGAAATAATATTCCAATATATTTGATGGAATATTAGCTCATACAATGGATTAATAATATTTCATTATATATCATTTTTTCCTTCCCAATTTATTTGTCAACGGACATATCAGTTGATTCCACATCTTGGATACCATGTTGCTGCTGTAAATATCAATTTGCAGATATCTCTTTACCATATAATTTCTAAATTTTCAAATGCTCTACTCTATCATCTTTAGTACTTGAAATTATACCATTTGGATTTTACCTCATCATAGTTAGGCAGCTGGTTCAACTCTGAACACTACAAAATGCAATTTACAGTTAAAATAACACCTTGTCTTTAACCAATTATAATTCCTTTCTATAATCTATGGGGGAAGGCTACTGTTCCCATGTGTGCTACTTCCCAAACACAACTGAGTAAACCTAAAAAGTCTCTCATTACACAATCATATAACTAAGTACTCAGATTTACCATGGTGCAAACTGAAATGAGGAGAGTATCACTGACTCTAAAATAATCTTAGTCAACAAAGTATTCACAGAAACAAGGGAGTTATAATAGTAAAGGACTAGAGATTTCCTCATAGTTCACTCAGAGGCTGGGCTGTGATATTATGGGACAGGCACAGCCACATACCACATCCAATTGTCTTGTAAGCTTTTGAATATGTTAATACAGAGGTCACTAGACAATCTAATTTTAAGATTTAATTGATCCTGTCTTTGGTCCAATAATTTCTTTGTATTTTTATTTTTGTTTTTGATTTGCTCTCTATAGCAATTATGATGTTTAACTGGTCAAGACAGTCTAAGAAGTTCCTCAGGATGCCTAAATTTTGAAGATTTCTTCCTCACAATAGGCTGCTGACCTCTCTTTCTTGAGAGTAATACATTAAAAATTTATATATTTAATTTTCTTTTTCTTTTTGCAAACTTGTGCAAATATTTTCTCCATGATTTGTAAGCTTTAGAACCTAGTAAATGTCTTGTTGAATAATCCAAGAACCATTTCTTTAGAAATTAAACATGTTCAGGGGGTGCAACTCAGTGCTACACCAGTTGCTTAATATGTGCTAGGTCATGAGTTCAATTATTGGCTCTACAAAATAAAAATTAAGTATGAAAGGAAAAAACACCTATTTTCTCAGTATTTTAAGAGTGTAAGCACATTACTTCCCATTGGATAAGCACCAATTATTCAACATAATAATCTTAAACTCAAAGAAAAATATTTATAAATTAATCATAACTCATTGTTAATGATACAGCTCTTTGATCTGCATTCCTTCATTATCTTCTAAGATGATTTCACTAGCCCACTGGCCGGCCCACTTAAAATATTTGTGTACTTTATCTCAGCAGATCTGAGCATCTAGAGCTAGTCTATAATCTCTCCTGTGTTTCTAGCAACAGTATTTACATAAACTCTAGCTTATCTCATCTAAAGTGATTTCCACAGCTAAGAATGTATATAACCACAGCCAAGAATTTATAAATGAGAATGTAGAAACCCTACTGTCAATCTACTTATCCTCAAAACTTCATTTTCCCTTGGGTTAATAGGTGTTCCTTTAAAAATGGCTGTGAGAATTAATAGAGATAAGGATGCAGTGTCAGATAATGTGGGCACTCAAAAGTTGATAGTTTCTTTTTCCATCAAGATAATGTGTACAGATAATGGTTTGAAGTCTGCACTCCAAAGAATTCATTTTGATTATTTTAGTTGTACAGGGCTACATTGTTCTATTTGTCAATGTAATCACTCAGAAAATGATTTAATTTCATGTAGACTGATGTGATAAGTCAATTTACAACCATCAATAAAGTTTTAAAAACTCAAAGTAGATAAAGAGTGGAGATAAAGAGTTAACTTACATCACAAAGCAACTAGAGGATGATCTATCTGTTAAGGTAACAAAGGAATATTCATTTAAGTGTGACTTGGTGACTTTATCATTGCTGAGAAAAAATACTTAACTCTCAAAGTTAAAGGAATAAAGGTTTGCTGTAGCTCACAGTTTGTACAGCTTTAAGCTCACAGTTGCCCAGCTCCAAGGCAAAGTGGCATAGCAGAGGAGAAATGGTTCATGGCAGAAAGAAGGCAGAAGGGAGCTAGGCAGCAAGTAGTGAAGTAGAATAGCTAGTGAAATCAGCAGCCTTTTCAGTCCCTTATATCCTATCCAAGCCACACATCTTTAGCACTCACAGCCAAGGTGTCTGAAGAACTGATATAACCTTGAGGTAGGATAGAAAAGGTGTACTGCTGCCCTTGTCAGAAATTGTTTCTGATGAGCTGTATGGATAAGTATAGAGAAGAAGGCATTTCTCAAATCCAAATCTGTATACCTAGTACTAAGAAGTGTTTTAATCTGCTCAAGCAAGGACACCACATCTAGTAAAGCAGTTGCAATCAGAGTCACCACTTGATTCATTTTACTGTAATCCACTGTTCCTCTTTAAGAACCATCTGTCTTCTGCCTAGCTCAAATGGGAGAATTAAGCCACGATATGTTGGGAACCACCACCTCTAAAACCTTCATGAGTTTGATAAGGGTATTAATTACTACAATTCCTTCAGGGATGCGGTGATGTTTCTGGTGTATTGTTTTACAAACAAAGCAACTCTAATAGCATCCTTTTGGCTTTCCCAATCATAACAGCCTTTATACTGCAGGTTAAACATCCAGAATCTGAGGATTCAGACAAGTACTAAATATCTGTCCTAGTTATGAATTCTGGAACAAGAGAAATGAGTACAGGATGAATTTGAGGACATATTGGAACTTCTGTGAGTCAGACCTTTGCTAAAATTTTATTTAATATCTGACCTCCAATGGCCCCTAGTTTTAGCAGAGGGCCACAATAATGCTTTGCATTCCCTGAAATCAGTGGTAGTTAAGAACCTGTGCCCAGTAGTCCCTGACATGTCTGATTATTTCCCCTCCTCCAATGTAGCTACCTTCATAAAAGACCTTCAAATCCTTTGGAGGACAATAGGGAAAATATTGACTGTGTAATTTTTTGGTGGTGCACTAGGTTTCTTCCTCAAGGGGACCCAGCCTCCCCTTCATTCAAGAGGTTCTGAGCCTGTACATTGTCTCAAATCTCACAACTGGCTGACGGGCCATGATTCTTTGCTACTAGGAATTGAAGTATGTGTTTGTTCATTTATTCTTAAACTTTTTCCTTTACATAGATTTAGGACAAATTTTCTTGTCTTCCTATTTCACTTTTGGGAACACTCTTGCTAATTAGGCAACGACATCGGTCTGCACATGTCAGACTATTCTGATCATTGCTCTGCTTATACTGTCTATAACTGTGTGCACCTTGCCTTTGGTTGTTATGTGTTGCTGCTTGAGCCTTGCCTCTCTGGGATACACTTAAACCCTTAGTTTCCCAAATAAGTATCCATCCCCGTTCACCACAGTAAGTCCTGGCATACTGAGAAGAGCAATTGCAGGGCTCTTAAGAGATGCTGGTGTACTCCTTATGAACATTTTTCTCAAAGTGTTCACCAAGGGTTCATTTTCTGGATCATTCCAGTGTGGAGGATTAGGTTTAATGTGACAAATCCATTTCCTTGGGCTGTTGAATCCCCTCACTGACAAAGAGTAAACCACAGAATATCAAGCATCTATAACTTTTTCACAGTGGAATGAATTTTGATCCATACTTCGGCCAAACACCCAGATAAACTATTTTCTTAATTTTATTTAAAAAGAAAAAAATAAGCATAAAGGGTAGTAACAATACAGAATTTCAAGGAAAAAAGAAAAAGAACAAAAAAAAAACCCCACTAAGAAATCATTACTTGATAAGTTACATATTGACATCTTGGAAATAGTTGTTCAAATTACAAAATTAAAACATGCAAAGTAGACATTCAAACAGTAAGACTGTTAACAGTTCTGCTCCACTTCCTATTTCACTTTTGGGAACACTCTTGCTAATTAGGCAACGACATCGGTCTGCACATGTCAGACTATTCTGATCATTGCTCTGCTTATACTGTCTATAACTGTGTGCACCTAACAAAAATAGTAATATGGTCATCCATTTTACACACTTAAACATACATGCAATTATATCAAAAGGGTAAGATTAAACACAACAAAACAGAGCAAGGTGGATCACAAGAAAGCAATGTAAGAGATATAAATTTCAAAGCTAGACAATCAGAGATATTCACTATCTATCATATTGACTCTTGTTTTCTTCCAAATAGTTGTCCATATCTTCACATACAGGGAATTCACATGAAACAACATAGTATGGAACTGATCTGAACAGGACAAGGAAGGGGTTTCTGGTCTTCAAGACCAGAAAATAGGGAAGCCAAGTATGGCTGTCATAGTGTCTCTCATTCTCTTCAAAACAGCTGTCCATACCTTCATGTGTGTTGAACTTAAACAAAACAAGCTAAAGTCACTTTGAACAAAGAGTGATAGTATTGCTGGATTTCACATCATGATGTTATGGAATCAGCACTGGGTATTGTAGTGTCTCTTTTTCTTCAAAGTAGTTGTTCATTTCATCATGCGTTATATAATTGGTTCTCATAAACTGTTTATAAGTTCTACACATGTGTAAGTCTCTACATGTATATCTATCCTTTCTGTATTAGAGGGAAAAAACAAAACAAAGCAAGACCAAACAAAACAATTCCTAGAAAACCATGAAGCAAAAAGGTCATATAAAACTGCAATACAAGGTGATCAACAATGGTTACCATGATGTCTGAGCAGTATATAACAACATTAATAAAAGCAAAGCATTCCTCCCCCCAATTGAAAAACTGAGGGAATTCATGGGACCCAAAATAAGCAGTGCACCCTATGGGAGTGAAAGGGGAGGAACTGTCTAAAACAGGAAGGCAGAGGATATTGTTAATAGGGTAACGAGCTTTAAAATCTACATTATTCTCACCACTCTGCTTAGATGGATTATATTCTGTTCCAGTTTGTCTACATACAGTAGATTTGAGGTCACAATCAGCTATCCCAGAAATAGCAGGACATATTATGGTAGTCATCCTTAATTTTCTATCAACTTATTCTGAAGCCCTTTATAACTTATCCTGTCTTATTATGACCGATCTTATTCGAATCTGGTTTGTTAGATTGCTGTTTTGTTCAAATTAGATTGCTGATTTTATTCAAATCTGTTATGACTGATAATCATAACAGGGAGATTACTGGTAGGCCTACCCTTCATCCACAGGGAACTTCCCAGAGACCAGCATCTTGGCCAGGTCTGTTTGGGTCTTGTAGCCCTGCCCTTCACCCCGCAGGAAATCTCCCAATCTGGTTTGTTAGATTGCTGATTTTATTCAAATCTGTTATGACTGATAATATCAAGTCTAAGTTTCTACACTGAAGATGACAAGATTTACTAATATACCCACTCTGGTTTGATTATTACCTGCTTTTGAAGTCTTATAATGTCTCCAATGCTTTGTTTTTATTAATGTTGTTATATACTGCTGAGACACCAAAAAAACTATTAATAGCAATTTTCCTTCATGATCTCCAATATTAAGTTTGAATTCCTATAATTAAAGTTCCCATTTTTACAAACTCAACCTGACCCAGGTGTTTTTAACACCATTATTCCAGTCACAAAATTCATTCCTATACTTATTCATTAGGCCTCTGTCCATAAGAGTCTTTAAGTTCTCTGAAGGAATATCAAACCTCCACATGTACCTCACCCTTAGCAGCCTTTTGCAATTGGAGCTTGGTTATACGCTTAGGGCCAAAGGTGATTAGTGAGGGTGAATCCTGAGGAACCTGAGCAGTATCATGCTTTGTCAACACAGGTTAGTTTCCTCTAGTACACTAGGAGAGGCCCACACTATAGGGAGTTGAGGTAGGCATGCTTCCACCACTGTGGGTTGGGGGGGTTCTTACACTGAAAGAATAATCTTATTAGAGTTTAGGAACTTTCCTCAGCCTCACCAAGATCCTCCCAAACACTCCATACCAATTTATGAGATGCCATTCTTTGCCTATTAGTTTGCTCAGCTTTAACTCAGAAAACTTGGAGATTGAGCATTAAATTTACACTGTATTTAAGCTAATTGAATTATGAGGGCCTGTGTTTGAGTTTCTACAATCTTGGCCCTGTGATTTGGAGAGGAAATTTGCTTTTAGGATACACTTAGAAATTTTTAGGTTGCTGTTTGGGGCTCGTAACCCCGCCCTTCACCCTCAGGAAATCTCCCAGAGACCAGCATCGCAGCCTGACTCT
>PVJX010046138.1:0-12427 GCA_004027295.1 Dolichotis patagonum | reverse complement strand
CTGTACCCTTGACAATGGTAAAAGTAACAGAATAAACAATCCCCAAGCAAAAGAGGAGAAATTTCAACTAAGTTACTGAGAAAAAAATCTTACAGCAAGTACTAATACAAGCGGAATGGTCACTTAACGCAGCAAACAAAGCAGAAATATGGGGGCAGCACGGTAACAATAAAATGACACTTCGGAAGAGACGCAAACACAGTCTGAGGCACCCTTCTTTTCTACATCATGGGAGAGGTGCGCTATTTGAGGGTTTGGTCCATGCACAGAAAAGCATGCAGATGACTGCATAATTTCAGTGGCAATGGATCTTTGTGGAGAAAGGTCTAGAATTTGCTGGGAGGACTGGGAGGACTAGGGAAAAATGAGTGTATGCACATGTATCCTGTCACATAGATGCACACACACACACATACACACGGAGTCACACACACAATCACTTCCACATATTCAGTCACAGACACACACACACACACACACACACACACGCACACTTAGTCACATACATCCAGTCACATGCACACCGTCACACACACCTGCTCGGTCACAAACACACTGAGTCACACACACAAACACTCAGACTTGCCACAGGACTGTGGCCAGCAGTCCAGTCAGTGGAACCTGGACATGAGATGGAAAAGATCAAGAGCAGCCTGGGACCCACAGGAACGTGCTGGAAGCAAACCCCCAAGGGCAAGCATGTTCTGAGACCTGTCACACTCCAGCCGGGACACGCAGTCCTTACAAGGGCTCTGATGACTGTAATTTAAATATTTGGAAGGAAAAATTGGTTCTTCTTGAGTTCTTAAAAAGAAATCAAATCTAAACCATTAAACTATGTCACAAAAACAGAAGTCAATCGTTTAAAACTCTTATTCATACTGATAGTATTCAAGTCAGTGATGTAGGTAAACACTCTCAAACACAGGAGGACATGTGAAGACCCAGAGGACGTCCTCAGAGGAGGCGGGAGGGAGGAGCCTGTCTGGCCATCATGAGTACCTGGCACTGCCTATCACAGGGAAACTTTGAAAAGCAGGTTTCCCGAGCCAAGGATCAGCACACACGCCAGCTTTTTCCAAGTTGCGGAGTATTGACATCGCCCTTCATAAAGAAGCCCATGTCCTGTGGCTATGACAGCCCAAAACGCCAGGCGCTGGCACTCCATTTACAGAGCTTTCACCTGCACAGGCAGCAGAGTGCAAAGCACTTTATGTTGTAGCAGAAAATGCCAACCCTAGTCAGTATACTTCAGTTTGTTAGTTGCTGTTGTCTCTTAGAAATCGCTGGTCACGGTGATGCACATCATATAAACCAGCCCCCAGTTGACAAGACATTCTTCCTCTGTACTTCCTGCTCACTCATCCCATACAAATCCTAGACCACCAGAGACCAGAGCCTGACATTTTGGGAGTGTTTTTGATCAGTGCCCGTTGAAATAAAAAATATGCCTCCAAATCCTGGGTGTCTTTTCGGTATTTCTGCTTGCCATTGCAATATAATTTACAGATATTCCTCATTTAAGCACTGTCTGGACTGATGATCCATCTCTTTTGTGCAGCTCTGTACATCTTACTACAAAGCTCAATGTCTCTTATTTTTGCACAGTTAGCTTGTTTACACAGTACTGTAATTTTTGCTGATTGGACCATATAGTACAGTACTGTAGTTTTATGTTCTGTTATACACCGTAGTACTGCATGGAAGAGTTATGCAGATAAAAGCAAAGTCATCAAGTTTGAGTTTCCTTTGATCATTTCTTTGTTCTGAATATTGCAATGTACTTACTATATAGAGTTCCTCATTTAGTGACCAATTCACTTAATGATCTAGTCTCAGGAGCAGAACTTGGTCTTTAAATAGATGATGTCTGTATTTAATTTCGTCTGCACAGCAAGCCAGTGAGATTGCTAATGTGGCGGTTCTGTTGATGAAGAGGAGGTCTCCGGAACTCCTCAAGGTGCATCTGACTCTCAAGCACGTTCCTAGCTTCTACATTATGCTGCCTTCATCTGGCTTCGTTCCAGAATCATTCTTGCCTTTATAGGAGCAGTCGGTATTTATAGACCACTACCCTGTGTCAGGTGTTGTCTAAATGATTTACGGCCCTGTAGTCATTTAACCTGCATGAGCTGGGGCTATTATTAGCATTATAAACAAGGGGAAAATGACCCTCAGCGATGATCCTGTGGCGAGAAAAATGCAGTCTGCAGTCTGCAGGATCCAGCGGTGAGAAGAGGAGAAAGGTTTGAGTGCAAGGCATGCTCTGCGTCCCAACATGGACCCCTTCTCACCTTTATTTCAATTAAAATAGCACCCCAAGCCCGTGCACTGCCCCAGCTTTAAGCTACTTCATTTCCGATTGCTTGCTCTTCTTATGTGAAACAGTCTCACACTTGGGTTCTCTTCAGTTTTTGAGATTACTTTTCTCTTTGACTAGGAAGATTTTTCATGCTGGACCCTTGCTGAACCCCAAGAACAGTGCCTGACACTCTGCACCCAATAGTAAAGATCTCCACCACACCATGCCAAGTCACGCAAGGCATCCCAGTCTGCCACCAGGGGCCCTACCCTGGGTCTGGTTGCAGCGGTCACTAGGGGGCACCCTTGTGCTGCCCCTCGGCCTCCTACACTCACACTAGGAAGTGTCAAGATGGACGTAGGTCAAAGTCAAAACAGAACCATTCATTTTACATTTTTGCTGGTTTTTTAAATCTTATATTTTGTGAAATGTTGTTTTCATGTCAGAGCATCCACCAGCCCAAGCCTCAAGTCCATTTCCTCAGTTTTCTGTCATTATGACATCCAACCTCCTGGCTTTGTGCCTGTGGCTGTCACCAGGGAAGAGTACAGCACCGAGGCCTCCCAATACTTAGCTGGTCTTACATTCAGCCACTGAAATGGTTATTTCAGCTCCAAAAGCACACGTCTCTATTATTAGCAAAGCAGAGCCTACAGGTGTTTACATTCTTTCTGAAAGACTGATTTGCTTAAATCTGTTTGAGTGCCCTTTGTTTAAAGGCTTTCTCTTTAAGACATAGATACACAGGTGTTTGTGTAGCATGGATATTTCATGCACTGCATGGTGACAAGATAAAAACAGGCTGCATGTTTGCCACGCCAGCAGTGCAGACCGGAATGAGGAGCCCACTGCCTGCATTTACCTAATGACCCAAGTCCTGGGTCAGTGCCAGTGCACATGCCACACCTCGGGCTTCCGTGGGCACACTTTTTCTAAATCTGATTGTCTCAAACTAATAAGAATAGTCAACAAAATGTATTTAATTTGCTTCTTAAACACACATTGTAAATAATTTTAGAAAAAAACCATACATCCAGAACTCTCTGTACTTCACAGAGCTCTAGAATTCTTAAATGGTATGAACAGTGGGAATTTCTGCATGCAAATGTCCTTCAGAGTTAACACGCACATTTCAATGTCTGGAGCAGTGCTTTAAGCCAAAGTCTTGACACATCACTGCCCTGAATGCTGGTAACAAAACTGCATCAAGGTCCTGTACTCCACACTTAGTGTCAACCCCACCAAAACATTTTCCACCCTCAGGACTTGGCTATCAGAGCTATAAAGCCCAGCTGTAGGGGCAGTGAAGGCAAGTAATGGAGCAGAAGGGCTCAGAGCTTGGATCAGAGAGTCCTGGTTTCAAATCTTCACCAACTTTCAAATGATAAGTTCCCTCTTGTTTCTCTTCATCCACAGAGCACACACTGACAACATTTTTGTACTCTTGAAATGATTATCTACTACACACCAAACTCCTGCTGGGCCTCCATAGATAGGACAGACTGAGCTCTATCTAATTGGGTCCCTGAGAGCCCACGGTCATTGCAAACGTCAGAAGCAAACCTGTGACTTTCCTGATAGTCAGTGAAACAGAACTCTCTGCCTTCAAAAGTTCCCTCTGTCAAAAAGTTATCATTACTAGGGACAATTGGAATGCTTGCCTCTCATCCCTTCTGCCAGGCACAAACCTACAGCTTTGGACGCTGCTTCCTTCACTCCAAGCCAGCCAGCCTCCCTTGCTTTTAACCCTGCACTTTCAACTACTTTGACTGTTCCCCAAGAGAAAGATGATGCCTGCATCAGCCTGAGACAGATACTGCAATCCTGAAATTCTGAAAACTCTCCCCTAAGAGGTATGAACCAAAACTCACCCTGGACCTCACCACCAACGTGCTCTCTGTGCACTCTGCAGTTCCCAACACCTTTCCTGCCTATAAAGCCGGTTGAAGATCTCTAAGCTGCCAATGTCACCATGATCGCCCTCTGTATATGTTGCCTCAGTCTTCTGCCACCCACAGCCTGCTGGTACACCTGTCTGGACCTAAAGAATGCCTCTTTCTACCTTCATATGGCTCCTGGCTGCCGGCTCCTCTTCACTTGTAAATAGAAAGACCCCAGTTCTGGCCTCTGAAGCCAACTAACCTGGACTCAACGTCCAAGGGGTTCAAAAATTTGTATACCTGCTTCGGAGAAGATCATTGTACTTCCGATTGATGACACCCAAGCTGTCTGCTGGAAAGGAACAAAAGGTCTGCTATAACAGCTGGCAGAAATTGATTATAAGAAGCAAGCAAACAAACACCTCTACAGATTTCTTGGAGCTGCTGGCTTCTATAGAATCTGGACCCTTGAGCTCACCAACGATGCTTCCTCAGACCGCCAGCTCCTGGGAGTGCCCAGTGTCCTACCTGTGCAAATACTTGGATCCAGTCACTAAGGGCTACCTCCTCCATTTGCCTCCATGTTCTAACAGCCACTGTCCTTCTGGTCAGGAAATGTGACAAGCTCACCTCAGACTGAGACCCAACTGTCCAGGTGCTACATCCTGTACTGCGATGAACTGTTCTAAAAGTTGGACCCCCTGACGGATGCTGAGTATGCCTCATTTACAGATGGAAGTAGCTCTATTAGAAAGAGAGTTCAACAGCCTCGATATGCTGTGGTCACTTTGGGCAAAGCTGTTTTGGCTAATGCTCTCCTGTCAGCGCTTCCTGCTGCTGTTTGGAAACATGTGGTCAGTGTAAAATAATTCAGTCCAGAGCCTCAGCCCCTTCCAGGGATCAGATTGACGGACACTCCCGAAAGATCAAAGCCAAACCTGCCCCTGTTCTGTGTGCTGCAAGTTCAAGCTGCAGCACTGGCACCTATAACCCTGCAGCCAGCTCGGGCTTTGGTGTCTGTGAGGCTGGCCCTGACCTCATGCGTTATAGTGGACTCTTCTCACTTAAAGATATATAGATAGATTACAAAAAAATAAAACATAACCCTACAGCAACTGTTTGTGACCAGCTGAAAGGCCAGCTATATGTGTGGACACATATAACCCAGGAACATATTAACCACCCATACACGTTTGAGAAATTCAGTTTTAGAGTCACTGGAAAATATACCTGGACAGCTCCTCTTAGGCTCACTCTGAAGAGATAGTGCACTCAAAGCCCTGCTCTGGTCACTCTGGGCACTGACCAGTCCACACAGCTGAAGCCTGGGTCATTGTTCACAGGATTGCTTCCCTTGATTTTTGTGTCTTTTCAGGCTGCTTATCCAGTCTTAGTACCCATGCCCCCTGCTAGCTGTGATTTCTGCCTTAAGTGCTGTAGACAGCTGCCCCAGGAGAATAGAACAGTCAGTCAAGCACTTGACCAAGATGTGAACCACAAACTCCTGGGGGGAAAGCTTTTAGTCTTGGGGACTCTGACTAGGACCATTCATCATCCTAATGTTACTGCTTCTACTTGGGCCTTGTCTCAAAATATCACAGGTAATGTATCCCACAAAGACTTTCCAGGGAAACTAAAACAAGGAGCAAATGTAACAGAAAATACTCCCTCCATCCCCCATTAGTACACTTCAATTTCTTAGTTTCCTGGGTAATAGTTCCTGTCCCAGTTCTTGTTGCTTCTCTTACAAATGGCTGGTCACTGTGATGCATAGCTGATCACTATGATGCACATGGTGTAAACCAGTCCCCAGTTGACAAGCCATTCTGCTTCTGTGCTTCCTTCTTGCTTATCCTATAGAAGCCCTAGATTACCAGAGATCAATGCACGATATTTTGGGAATGTTCCTTATCAGTGCCCATTGACTAACAAATCTGCTTCCGAATCCTGGGTGTTGATTCAGTGTTCCTACTCACCATTGCAATAAAATAAGCACTACTGGACATGAAAAAACAAATAAGCACCAGTACAATTGTAATGGGGGACCTCAATATCCCTCTGTCACTAATGGAAAGATCTACTAGGCAAAAAAAAATCAATGAAGAAATACCAGAACCAAATCAAACATTTGATCAAATGAACTAAACAGATGTCTACAAAGTTCTCCCTAGCAACAACAGAAACACATTCTTCTCAGCATCATGTAAGACTTTCTCTAAAATAGACTACATACCAGCACATAAAATTTACTTAAGTAATGCAAAAGGATCAGAATTATCCCACACATATTATCAGATCATATACAGTGAAACTAGAAATCAGTGGCAAAAGAGACCACAGAGATTCTGCAAACATGGGAATTAAATGATACCCTCTTGAATAATCAATAGATTGCAGAAGTTAAGGAAGACATTAGACAGTTTCTAGAATCAAACAATAATGCTAGAACATCAGAATCTATGAGACACAATGAAAGCAGTCTTAAAAGAGACATTTATAGTTGTGAATGAACACATCAGAAAAGCAAAGCAAGTACAAATAAATAAACTTTTGACGCACCTCAAGCTCCTAGAAAAACAAGAATGATCAAATCTAAAGCTAGCACAAAGAAGGACATTATAAAGATTACAGCAGAAATAAGACTGAAAAACAATATACACAATCAGTGAATCAAAGAGCTGGTTCTTTGAAAGAGTAAATGAAGTGAACAAACTCTTAGCCAACCTTACCAAAACAAGGAAAGAGAAGACCCAAAGCTATCCAGTTAGAAATAAAAAGCCAAATGACAATGGATTCTTCTGAAATCCAGAAGAACATGGGTAACTACTTTTAGAAACTGTATTTAAATAAAATGAAAAAAACTTAGAAGAAATAGATTTCTAAATGCATATGAATTACCAAAGCTGGAACCAAGAAGATGTAAAAACCTTCACTAATCCAAAATCAGTCAATGAAATGGAAGAAGGAATTTAAAAGACTACCAGAAAAGCCCAGATCTGAATGGATGCACTGCCAGATTCTACAATAACTTCAGAGAAGATCTAATGCTAGCACTCTAATGCTTCAAACTCTTCAATAAAATGCAAGGAGAAGTAGTACTTCAGTTTCTGGACTCAAGAGTTGCCCTGATTCCAAAACCAGAAAAGGATCCAACAGAAGACAAGAACTATAGGCCAGTCTCCTTACTGAACATAGCTACAAAAATCCTCAACAAGATATTTTCAAACAGAATGCAACAATTCATCAAAAAGATCATACAACATGACCAAGTATGCTTCATCCAAAAGATGCAGGAATTGTTCAACACAAATCTCTAAATGTAATTCATCACATAAACAGAAGCAAAGATGAAAATCACACGATCATGGCAAGAGACACCAAAAAAAAAAAAAAAAAAAAAAACACTTGGCAAAATCCAACATCCATTCATGATAAAATCCCAAAGAAAATAGGTCTACAAGGTCTTTATCTCAGTCTGATATAAGCCATCTATGACAAAACAACAGCCTACACCATATTAAATTGAGAAAAGCTGAAATTTTTCCTTTTGAAATCAGGAACAACTCCTGTTCAATATAGTTCTGGAAACATCAGCTAGAGCGATCTGGCAAGAGAAAGAAATAAAAGGGATATTTATAGGAAAAGAAGAAATTAAATTATCATTATTTGCAGATGGCATGTTCCTCTACATAGAAGACTTCAACCGCTCCCCCAAAAGACTCTTAGAATTACATTGGCACCTTGGTTCATGAATGCTTTCTTTTGTAAACAATTTTCTTTTTGAACAGAAGCACTTGGCAAAAATTTTTTCTTGTTTGAAAACTCTGAATCAGGTGATGAACGCAACTGTGGCCATCTTTTCCAGAACCATGTAATGAATTAAATTTATAAACTGAGATGCTACTTTCATAACCAAATTCAGTAGGATAGCAGAATACAAAGTCAGCACTCAAAAACTGATGCCACTCCTATACACCAATAATAAACTACCTGAGAGAGAAAATAGGGAAATAATACCTTTCATGACAGCAGCAAATAAAGGGAAATACTTAGGAATCAACCTAATCAAGAAAGTGAAAGACCACTACAATAAAACTGAAGTACTCTGAGAAGGAAAGCAAAGAGGCTATCAGAAAATGACAAGTTAGCCCCTGTTCCTGGATAGCCAACATATTTTTAAATGGCTATATTTTTCAATCTGCCATGCAGATTTAATGCAACCCCAATCAAAATGTCAGCAACATTCTCCTCACAGCTAGAGACAACAATCCTAAAACTCATTCATATGGAACCAGAAGAGGACTAGGGTACCAAAAGCACTTCTGGCAGACAAGGGAAAGGCAGGAGGAAGCAAAATTCTGGGCTTCGGGTTATACTACAAAGCTATATACTTACAAAGCATGGCATTGGCAAACACCACCCGACTTGTGGATTGATTGAATAGGATATGGGGTACATAAACAACTCCAGGGACACTTGCTTACCACATCTTGTTTGTACTTTGCTTTGCTGAAAGAAAGATAACGTCTTCAGCAAGCAGTGCTGGGAAAACTGGCTACCCACATAACGAAGATTGAATCTACACCCCTATCTCTTGATGTACACTACACTAACATTGAATTGGAGTGAAGATCTGAATATGAAAACAGAAATGTTTCATCTGCTAGAAGATAAAATAGGTAAAACTCTTTAAGATACAGGCATAGGCAAAGACTTTCTGAACAGAACCCCAGTGGCACAAGAAATAACATCAAGAAACAGCAAATGGGATGACATCAAATTAAAAACCTTTTGCACAGCGAGGACCACCAACAGAGTAGACACAACCCACAGAACAAGAAAACTGTTTTGCCAGCAACTCCTCAGACAAAGGACTAATATTTAGAAATGTAAAGAGCTCAAAAAAAAAAAAATCAGACCTTCGCAAATTTAGAGACCCAGTTTTAAAAAAAATGAGCATCTGAAATGAACAGATGTTTATCAGATGAAGAAGTACAGACAGTCAATAAATACATGAAAACATGCTCAACATGGCTGGCCATTTGGGAAATCTAAATTAAAACAACACTGAGATTCCAGCTCACTCCAGAAAGAGTGGGATTCCTCAAAAAATCAAATCATAACAAATTCTGGGGAAAATATGAAGAAAAAGAAGTACCTCCACACTGTTAGTAAAAGCAGTATTTACACACGATGGAGCACTGCTCTGCCATAAAGAAGGATAAGCATGAGTCATTGGTTGGAAACCATTATGTGAAGTGTAGCAAACCAAACACACAAGCTTGAATACTGCGTGGTTTCTCTCACACGAGAACACCAATGCAAATAAAGAATGCAAAATACAAAATAAAGAATGTGCCATATGAAATAGCAAAATGGATCTTCGACACACAGGAAGGGAACTGAGAGATGAGGGTTGGGGAGAAAGAGGATTGTGAAGTGCTGTGTTCACGCACCAGGTCCCTACGAGGGATGTGATCACCATGTAGCGAACATGCACACATACGCATGCGCGTGCACACACACACATGCCATGAGAAGAGAGGTCTAGGAAGTGCAAGGAGGGGGAAAGAGGGAGAGAGTTAAAAAAAGGAACCGAGAAATATCGTGTTTCCCCTTGATGAAAGTAATCATGACGCCTTCTACACATGTGCCAATAAAAATTTACCTAATACATGAAGCTTAATAAAAGTTTAAATCTGAAAAGTGAATTCTTAATATTCTGTAATTCCAGCACTAAAATGCTCCATCTATTACATCTCTAAAGAGCCTGCAATACGGACAGAACTCGACCTTGTGCTGGTCTTTAAAACGTTTGTGCAAAGTGAATATTTCCGTGTTGAATCATATCTTCCAGGAAACTGTTTTGAAAATCTATTTTACTTAGATTGAAAAGTAGCAGCAATACATAAGAATAGTCCATAAGCATTTGTTGAGTTCCTAGAACATGCTCAACACAACAAAAAGAAATGCTCTGTAACTAAAATATTTTAACTACCCACTTTAGCATAAAAGTCTCATACAGTGACAGAAAGTAACTGAGCCTGTTTGTGTTTGCACAAGTATTTAAGAAGCACACACAGGTTAAGCACACACCAGTTTCATGTCTACTTCTTTGAAAAGGGTAAGCAGGAATATTGACAATACGTTAGCTAAGAATTTAGCAGAATGAATTCAGTGAAAGATTTATAAAGAGATTTATTTCTAACTAGAACTGGAAATCCCTGTCTGTCGACTTAACAGCAATGGTGTTAATGTTTCTAGGTGTGAAAACCATAAATTGCTCCTGTCACAACCATGCGAACTTGTGGAGCAAGAGCATTTGCCCAAGGCTTTTAAATCTCTGTTTCTAAAATGGCTAAATGAAAAAAATGGGTTAATCCTTTCATTTGGTGAAGCAGACAGTGTTGACTGGGCCAGCAGAGAGCTCTGATATGATTTTCCCCTTCCTGGAGTTGCCAGCTCGTGCTCCTGAGGGGAACCAAAGTGACAGGCTAATCTTGTATGCAGAATCCATGTCGAAATGTTATGGGAATAGATGTAGAACATAGAGCTCCCAAGTGGACACCTTCTGGGAGGGTCGGTGGGTCACACACCTGCTGATGCCCACCCACCACCAAGGACAGCTGCTCCCAGCTCTCCAAAGAAAAGTTGTGTGACCCCTCCCATCCTCTCTTCCTGGGCTCATTACTGCAGGGCAAGCAAAGCAATCTATTTCTACCTTTGCATCATACGAAAAGTGCAGAGCTACATCTTAAAAATGCTTTGACACAGACAGTGTCCAGTTAGAAAACGGAGCTCACTGTGCACAGCGGTGTGAATTGTACACTGTCACCAACAACTCTTCGAAGCAAAACACAAGACGAATTAGTACAGCAAACTAATGACAGCTAGGAAAGGACATGCTTTCCACTTCAGCCACCTGATCTATTAGCAAGCGGGAGGGCAGGCTGCTTGCACAAGCTTGCACGTCCTGGAGAACAGAGAAGCAATTGTTTATGACCTTTGCACCAGCCTGTGACAAGGGCCTGATTATTTAACAGCTTCAGATTTGTAAAGCACTGGTTACTTTGCAGAAAGTTGCTGTGACACTTCACTGTGCAGGTAACCACATATGTGAAATATTTCTTCTTTCTGATTTCACAAATATTACATGCTTGTTCCTTTGAAAGGGGACAATATTCATGAAACCCAGTTTGTGGCTGGGAGATTTTTCATTAGTTCTGCTTACTTCATAATGTATCATAGCTATTTCCCCATGTCGCTGCATGCTCTTCTAAAGCATGGGGGAACCACACATAGGACACTAAGTTCAAAACGCCTGCTTGAGAACACTTGGGGCAGTTCCCAGTCTGCTATTATAAATAACACTTGGAGAAACATGCTCCTACAGCCATTTGCATGTTTTCCTTCCAAAATGGAAGGCCAAGATATTTCAAATATTTTTAAAGCTTTTGATAAGTATGGTCAAATGCTGACAACTATTTCGGCTTATGTACAACAGAAAAGGGAGATAAGTGATCATACTTTGACCTACTTACTGGCGAGAGTAAGCACAAAATGGCCAGACCTCTGTGGCTATGGATTCTCCCGGGCTAGGGATGCAGCAGCTGATCTTTACGACCACTAGATGTCAGCATAGAGCAGAGTGCAGCGCGCCATCCCGTGTGTGTGTGTGTGTGTGTGTGTGTGTGTGTGTGTCCCATAATGTCTTCATGTGTGCACATTTCTTTCATTTATTAGGGCCCCTGTTAGGTTGAAATTGAAAGACCTTGTTTTAATGCAGTAATTTATATAGATGCAGCTGAAGTACTGGGGTATTGGGATTCAGCACATGGATTTGGGGGACACAATGCAGCCCACAAGGACAATTTGTGCACCAGCTATCTCCTTGCAGGAGAGCAGGGCCCACGTATTTGGAGGGGAAGAAGAAACAGAGGTTTAAAAGCCTCGGGCAAATGCTGTCGCCCCAGAAGCTTGCAAAAACATAGTTCTGGTTTCTACCTTCACCTGCAGGAAAGATAGGAAGAAAGAAGGTTAGCATGTCACAGGCAAAGGAAGCATTAGAACCTAAAACAGGCAAGGAAGCAGCTTGTCCTCCTAGTGATATAGGGGAATGAAACTCCCGACCTACTATGTCCGGTACAAGCTTGTGTTCTCTAAAATCGAAGAATGAATTTTAGGAACAACGGAGGTGAAGAGCAGAATATATTTATTGAGAGAAAGAAAGCTTCTGTCTGAGAGA
>PVJX010046137.1:0-12418 GCA_004027295.1 Dolichotis patagonum | reverse complement strand
TGACCAGATTACTGGCTTTAGGCCTGCAAAGACAGTGAAATACTAAACACTAGAAGCATTAAGTTGAATTTTACCTCAGTAGCTATCATTGCAGCCTGTGTTTCTCTGGATCAGCTGGTCGCTTATGGGAGGGAAAGATATCGGAAGGCCCTGGTGTCTGGTTCTTCCCCAGTCAGCCTGCGCATGGCGCCGACTCACGGGAGGTCTTAGCTTCTTGTTGACTTCTTGCTCTCCTCCCCTGCAGTCCAAGAATGGCGCCAACACCTTACTCGGGCCTTTGATGAGTGCAGTGACCGCAGGTGGTGTTTGGTGGCTTCTGTAATTAGTAAGATCGCAGGTGCTGCCAACTGGGATGGAATGGGCCATCACAGGCCCACAGCTCGGAGTAGTCATATCTCCCTTGAGTAGAACTGTTTCTGTTTCAGGGGCCCTGCCGATGGGCAAACACAGTAGCACCCTGAAAGTCCCTCGTGTGTGACAGGGATGCCCACCCTGTCAGCATCTCTCTGGTTTGAGTCTGACCCATTTGTTACGATTCATTCCTAAGAGGTAGCTGCTGCACCTCTGTGGCTGGTAAGGCTGAATTGAACCGGAACACCTCCCGAGGGGACAGATCGTTCTTCTGTGCTAAAAGGAGGCGTGCAGGGTGGCCTCCAGGGATCCTGGCTGCAGGGTACTGTGCTAGGAACCGGAACTTGTGTTCTCTGTTGCAGAGGCTGGGGGTCTCCAGCCGAGTCCTGTGAGCCTGCCACTTCCGCTTGGCAGTTCTGTGTGGGAAGCAGTTTCACTCTGTGCAGACTGACAGCTGTGAACCTCCAGCCTCGATTCTTGCTTCCATATGGGAAGGTTATCAAATGAAATCTGGTGGTGGCGAGGTCCTCATGCCATGCGAAGGTGACACCACCGAGGTCTGGACTCACGTCCTCAACTTCTGTGCTCTTAGCGGTGCTGTGTGCCGTGCTGGTCTCTCTGGTCAGAAACAGGGCAAGACCCAGCTCCTTCCTGGACCACTGGAGGCCCGAGTGTGAAGGCGGGGCAGCCAGGAGGATGTTGGGGTTCAATTGGGTGTGGTCCTTCATATTTGGGACAGCCCCTTTATTGTTTGTTGGTGCCCTAGGATTCTGATTTCTTGTTGCTGTCCCGTGAGTCTGATCCCAAAGTCTCTGAGGCAGGCTTATCGGGTCTGTTCGGAAGCAGCGTGGATAGTAGCGGGTGGAACAGGCCTCATCAGCACCAAGACGGGGTTTTAATCATTAAAAGTAACCCTAGAATAAAACAAGCATGATGGTGAATGTTATGTGTCAGCTTGATTCTTCAGGAGGTCAAGGCAACTATCAGGTCAGGAGGGAGAGGAAGGGAGAAGGTTGGTTTCTGGGAGAGAACAGCTTCTGAGTTGGACTGAGAGAAGCTGCCCACTGCAGTCACGGGGGGCAGCACCCCAGCTGACCTCCGGTGCTGAGCCCTTCGAGCCAGGGCTGGAATGGACACTGTCACCACCCAGCTCTTCAGGCTGAATCACGGGCTTCCCCGTTTCCTGCTGCAGACAGCAGATCGTGGACTTCTCAGCCTTCACAACTGATTCCTTATCACAAACTCTTCCTAGATACCCACCTCCACTTTCTCTTTATTTCTACCTCAATTATTATGTTATTTTCCAGTGCTGGGAATAGAACCCGGGGCCTCACACATGTGAGTCAAGTGCTCTACGCACTGAACTACCCTCTTTTTACTTTTGATTTTAAGATAGTTTCCTAATTTGTCCAGGCTGGTGTTGAACCTGCCATCTTCCTGCCTCAGCCTCCCAAGTAGCTGGGATCACAGGCCTGCATCCCTGCGCCAGGGTTTTATCTTTATCATCTCTCTCCTCATCTCTGTATCTCTATCTCACTCTGTCTCTCTGCCTGTATGCTGGTGGTCCCGTTTCTCTGGAGAATGCTGGCTAATTCCACGAATATATCTGAAACCACCAACTGGAAAACAGAGAGAGAATGTATGCCCCACACCAACTGCCGGTATTTCATAATTAGAAAGGGAGGAGAAAAGGAGAAGAGGAGGAAGGTCGACTGCCTTCATCCAGGTGTCTGCGCCGACCCTCTCTGCACGTCCCTCCCCAGGCTGCTCGCGCTGACCTGTGCTTCTGGCTGCGGGTACCAGGCCAGTGCCTCCTGGAACTCCACGGCGCCTGCTGTGGCATTCACTGCGGCTCGTGCCACCCTGCTTACTTCCTTCTCATTTGCTTAGGTGACATGCAGGACTGTGCAGGAGACAGTGGCCACCCTCTTGCACAGATCTGTGCGTGAGCGAGTTGGTGCGCACCATGGGTTTCTTCTTCCTAAACTTTTCCTTGTGGCTGCAGGAGAGAAGAGTGCTAGATTCTCCTGGCCGGGCGCAAGGCTGGAGATCCGCACCCTGCCCGGCTGAAGCCAGCTGAGCAGTTTTGCTGGGATTTATGATCCAGGCTTTGAGCGCTGACACAGAGTTCTGCCCTGCGGTGCCCAAGACTTGTGAGGGACTCAGGTCTCTAATATTAAAGTGATCTGTGCCACCAGACACCTTATTTAAGAAACAAAAGTAATCACGTTCGGCTAATAGATTCAAAGATTACTCCAAGGATTACTCCAATCATCATAAACAATGTTTTTAAAATGTAACGGGCCACGTGCCTGATTTTCATAAATCTCGAGTGTCAGCACGTGCTACACGGTGCACGGGCTCTAGTGCTAATTACTCAGTGCCATTTTTCAGTGGAAAAAAAGCTTAAATGTGGATTCGAAAAATGTCGCCCAAAGATGAGGATCCGAGTTACAAAGAGACTGTGCGACTCTGGGGAAATTGCTTAACCTCTCTGAACCTCAGGTTTCTCATGGGTCAAAGTAAAGACAGTCCTACGCTTCCGGGGTGCACGGGCCCGGGGGTCCTGTGGGTCCTGGGGGTCGTGGGGGTCCGAGGACCCCGTGTGGGAGCCCAGCCCTCAGCTGGAGGCCTCGGACCCCTTAGCCTGGAGCCCGGTGCGCAGAGCGGCCTGCGGCAGCCCGGTCACCCCCTGCTCGGCCCAGGGCCGCTTCTCCTCGGCCTGCGCGCTGCGCCCGGGTGGGAACCGCGCGGGGACCCCAAGACCCAGAGGATTTTTTTCTTTCTGTTTTTTTTTTTTTTTTTTTTCCCCTCTGAGCAGCTCCAGGTATTGGACCCAGTTTGCCGCTAAGCTCTGGGATTCCTCTTCACATGCCTAACGGGCTCCTCTGTCGGGAGGAAAAGCGGGTTAGTTTGGAACGGAATTCAAGGGCCCTCTGCAAACTCTGCGGCGCGCGGGTTCTTTCTTCGCCTCCGCGCGCCTTTCCTGGGAGCCGCTGCGGAACGAGGGACTCGGGCGCCACCTTGCGGCCAGCTCGCCCCGTTGCCTCTCGGGAAGGCGCTGGGCGGATCATTATTCGCAGCTGGGCTTGTGGGGATTCCGGCCTGACCCTGACCTAAAGGTGTTTAAATTATGTGAGTGGGAGGCTTAATTAGAAAGAGATTTTGCCGGGAGGAACAAACCAAGCGCCTTTATGCGGGGCATTTTCTGCCTGAAGCGGTGGCCCGGAGGCTTTTCAGATTCAGTGGTTTGGCCTCTCCAGGCTTCCAAAAACAAATAAAACACAAAAACCAAAACCACACCAAAACCAGCCCGCTGAGGCTCCTCGTTAGAACGTGAAATCCTGGAGCAGGCGCCTGGGGGCTTCATTACCGGTCTGAGATAGCTCAGAAACACCGGAGGCTTTGCCCCGCTGCAGACAAGGACCATAACTGGCTGCTGGGAGGAGGTGATTTGGAGCAGCGGGACATGGGCTGTAAACAGGGACATCAGTCTACTTCTGGAGTGCCAAAGGATGCAGAAGGCTCGGCAAGGGTCCCCATCACATGCAGCAGTGTCTCAGGTCACCACGCCACAGAGTGAAGAGACGGAGCGAGGTCCCAGCGGAAAGCCTCTCTGGGTCCTGCTCAGTCTCAGGTCCCTCCATTTCCCATAACCGGGTAACTTAACCGGGTCTTCAGCTCACCCTTTAGATGCACGCTCACTATCAAATATAAAGGAAGCATAATCAGCGGAAAGGAGAATACTTAAATGGTGAGCAGGATGGCAGGAACTCAAAGACGAGTAAACCGGGGCGGCCCGTAGGTCAGCCGTGTCCTCTGCCTCAGTCCCACATCTGTATTTGTAAGGGCGGCTCTTCTGGTGAATGGCAGTAAGATATTTTTGGGAAAGAGAAAACTTAGTTTGATTGGGTCCAGTCCGCGTTGAGGCCCTGGGGCCGCTCTGGTCAGAGGCAGCCAAGGCTTGGCCCGAGAACAGGATGCAGCCTGGGCTGGTGGACACGGCTTTCCAAAGCTTGCACCACTTTCCAAAGGAAGATGTCAGGTGTTCACTAGCATTTAAAAATCAGACACCTTTTCCTAAACATCAGGTCTCTGGTTTCTGTCTGAAAAGGCACTGAGAGTACTTGATTTCCTCCCTAACAGCAGTGTGGTCACACCGGCTCCCAAAGCATGGTCCTGGGCCTGGGCACTGCGCCCACCCTGGCTGGACACGGGGCTCTGCCTCTGGTCATTGCCTGCCCTCTGCCCAGGCACCCACAGGACTCATCCCGCTCCTGGCAGCCAGGTGCGTGCTCTGCACCCGCGTGAGACCGGGCTCATCCCTGGGGGCCGCCTGGTAGGGCTCACCCGTCCTCCCAGCACTCTGGGAGGCCCGGGCAGGCGTGTCCTGGGTGTGAGCCCAGCCTGGGCAACTCAGCGACTCAGATGCCTGTCCCCAGCCTTTCTTCCCTGGTTGTTTTCCCCTCCCTACCTGCAGCCCACAGTTACACCCAGTGGGCGCCCCCAGCTTTGGACCTGCGGGGAGGGGAAGAGGCTTGCGGGGACAGAGAGTCAAGGTCACGCTCTCCACTGTCCTTGACCCGTCTGCTCCATCTGCCTCAGGTGTCTGGCTTCCCACTGGGACACCACCACTGGCTCTGGAAACTTGGCTTCAGGAGTACAAGTGGGGTCACAACTGCTCTCTCTCTCTCATTTATTCCTCAACCCACAAGCTAGGTGCTGTGCTGAGTAGTCCCCCTGCCTAATTTGATCCTCGAAACTCTGTCCCACAGTCTCGCTCTGCTCAGAGCACAGGCTAGGGCCCTAACATCCAAAGCTAAGTAACTTAACGTCATTAACTGCCAGAGTTCCACTTGCATCCGGGTTCAATGCGTCCCCTCCACCACGGGCCTCCCTCCCTCCTGCCAGCTTGAGTGTGAGAACCCTAAAGTCTGCCAGTAAACTTTGGGTGCTCCTTAGCCCCTCGGTGATAGCATTTTGGAAACAGCTTACCTAGAACAGTCCAGCTAACTGGGGGCTGAGAATCTTGGTTGTTAAATACAATGATTTCTGCCATCTAATTGGCAATGGTGTTCTTTTCATGCCTGAAAAACGAGGGGCCCTGGAATTCCGAATTCTGCGCAATCACACACGTCCCAGTGATTTGTGGTCTAAGCAGGCGACTTCAGACAACACCAGGGCGTCTCTGCTCCCTGTACTGCCACGCTTTTACGGGTAATTTGGATGACAAAGTGCATTATTATAATTCTCATTCTGTGCAAAGGACTGCTTTTCACTGTGGGATTCTATCCATCCTCCTGCTAAATGTAGAGTAGATATGTGCCCTATAAGCTGCCCAAATCTAAGCATGTGATGTGGAGCACAATAAAGTACAGAAATAAGTAAGTGCAGGAGGAGAAAAACACACTGGTCTGTTTCCTCCCTCACAGAGATGGGTGGTCTGCCTTTTTCATCTTGGCTGTGCTGGTGGGGTTAGAGAGTGAAGTCATAATTTCACCTCACGTCCCTATCTTGTCTAAGTCACCTTCCTTGCCCTGGAGCTCAACACCCAACACCAGCACATTAAAGGCAGAGAGGTTTATTTTGGCTCATGTTTTAGAGGTTTCAGTCCCAGCCGGCCCCAGTAGAACTGCCATAGTGGGAGAAAGCCACTCACAGTATGGTGGTCCAGAAGCAGGCAATCAAGGGATGAACCGGAAAGGAAGAGAAACACTTCCGGGTCATTCCCCAAGTGACCTCTCTCTTCTGACCTGACCCCACCTGCTAACAGAAGTCAGCTGTTAGGGCCATGATCCAATCACCTTCCCAAAGCCCTGCCTAGGAGTTGTGAGGCTTTGAGGATAAACCATGACACATCGAAATGGTTAAATAGCGCTTCTTTCGTCTACCGGTGCTACAGAACATAATGTAGCCTTGAAACACCATTCTTGCTAGAACCGTAGGATACATGCTTATTTTTTCCATTAATTACCAATTTTTAGAGCAAAGAGACAATATTATAGTTATCTCCAATGACGGCAGGTGAATTTAAATTACGTTTATTGGGCTCCTCGGGTGTCAGCATATACACATACATTTTATATATTTTCCACATATAAATAAGTCAAAGCCTCAGTTGTTTTCTTTAAAAAATTTTTGTATTATTTTGAAGGTAGTGAAATACAACCGAACAAGCCAGAACAAAGCCAATTGAGACAGTGCACTGAAATTGGAACAGAACGTCACAGCAGGTTACTAGGATAACAGCAATAGGTACCATAGTGCATCTCCTTATCTTCACAATAGTGTTTTTTCAATCAGGTTGTCATGGTTTATGTCGGTGGCCCCCAGGCCTCATGTATTTGCATTGTACATTTGTGACTGGTTCATTGTCTAGTGCTTGGATTGGTGGTGTCAGTGCTACACCCTCCTAGGGGTGGAGCCAGGATGTGATGTAATGGCAGGAAGAAGGTGTGTCTCTTTTTTGCCGGTTTCCGCTTTGCGGTTTGCAGCTGCCATGAACCGCGGCCCTGCCATGCCACCCTGCCTTGGAGCCAACTGAGTATGGACTAAAACCTCCAAAAACTGTAAGAAATAAACCTTTCCTTTCCCAACTTTGAGCATCAAGTATTTTGTCTCAGCGATGAGTAAAAAGTAACTAAGACACAGGTATAGCAAAATCAGACCAAATACAGAACATTATAGAACTTATGAAAACTGAATATTGCATAGAGTAATGCAATTAATCAGAACAAAGCAAAACAGTGATAACAATATTTGCCTTCAAAGAGATGTTAGAAGGAAATCCCCCCTATTTGCTATGTTGCATATGGTCAGCCTCCCAAGAGATGCTCAGACCTCTGGCTCCCATTTGCTAATGGGGTGGGTGGGATGCTAATGGGGTGCTAATGGGGTGGGTGGGATTCTCAGCCTGTGCACCTGTAGGCTCACGGCTGCTCGCCAGGGAGGCAAGCAGGTTGCTTGGTTTCCCAGTGCCCTAAGTTCGCACATGGTGTGGACCTCGGGAGACGCTGGCTGGGTCTCTCCCTGGGCGGCCTCACTGCCCGGGCCAGGGCTGCTCACCCTGTGTTGTTTTCGATGCTGGCCTTGTCTCACTTCGGGCCCCTGGGCTCTCCTTCCAGGTGCTCATTTATCTTCTGGACACAAAGCCACGACTCACTCATTTGTTCTTTGCTTTCAGACAACAGTTATGACCTACATGGAACTTCCCTTCTTCTTTGCAAGTCAGAACAACTGTCTAGGATTCATTCTGGAAATTAGGATTATTGCTTTATGTGCATTGCAGTTAATAGTTTAAAAGAATGTCCAGTTGCCCTCCAAATCGTAGGACAAGTTTATCACCCCTACCCCCGTGCAGCATGGGAGCTCCAGCTCTGCCTTCATTTGAATTAGCTCTTTAGATCACTAAACTGTGGTGATGGCTCCGATCTGGCAGGCCGAAGTAGTATTTCCTTGCTTTTTTTTTTTTTTTCTCTTGCTCAGCTATTGATATTTAACACATTCTTGCACATGTATATTTGCCATTTGAGGCTTTTGTTTTTTTGTGTGTATATATATTCTCTTTGTTCTTAAATGGACCACCCTATCAGTTTTATTTTTTAAACAAACTTACCTGTTAAGTCATTTAAAATGAATTCCAGCAGCGGGCTGCCAAAAATAGTTTCGTCTCCATCGCTTCCACTAGGTGGCACTGTTCACCTGCTTAGAGAGCAGAGACTCCCCGGGAGGCCGGAAGTCCGCGGTTCGTTTTGCAGAGGGCCGTGGCCTGGCTTCTGGGTTGCTTTGGCATAGGAGGACCAGGCGATGTCGTCATCCTAAAAGCATGCCAATCTCTTGTGCATTAATATTTTTTTCTTGGCGAATTTAGAGCAAAATCAAGGCAAACGGTCGCGAGCCTCTCTCCTGATCCCTTTTTAAGGGTCCTGAAAATTCCCATTTCGTTTTTAAATGGGGCATTCCGTGGAATTCAAAATAGCCGTGTTTCAGGACTTTCCAAGTGCTCTATGCGGAGGCTGAGCGCCTGCTGGCTTTTGGACGGAGAGTATTTCCTCTTGCTAAGAAACTTGTTGCTCCTGGGCGCTGGTCAGGCACGTGGTGGCACAGGAAGTGCATTTTCTCTTTTTCTCTGCTGTCTGCTTTTCAGCCCGCAGGGGCTCGGCAGGCTGAGAAAATTATGTTTATTAAAACTGACCCCTTCCTTTGCATGGATATCTATTTTAAAAACTGTTTTTGGACTACAATGTGCATCTGAGAGTGCCTAACAAGGAGTAAACAGCTAATAATTTATATGCTGAAACACCCACACAGCCCGTGGTGACACTAGGAGAGAGCGCGTGGCCAGCCCCAACCCTGCTCCCCGACCCTGCTCCCAAAGCCCTTTCATGCTTCTTCGCAGCCGCCATACCCACCCAGCCCGCCTAAGGCAACACTTCCCTGGCATCTCTCTGCAGGTCAGAGGAGCCTGTCTCTACACATTGCATTAATGAGTGGAAACAGAGAATTCTCACTTGCATCTGTTCTTTTTCTCTCTCTCAACATTATGCTTGTGAGATTCATCCATAGTATTGAGCATAGCAGCGATTTCTTTTCATTGCAGTATAGTATTCCACCGTGTGAGCTTGCAGCAGTTTATTCTCTTCCTGTGCATTTCTTGAGGGGGTAGATGCCGAGTTCCTGGGTCTGAGGGAAGCGTGTGCTCCAGGACAGCTTTTCAGCGAGGATTCTACCCAAGTGCATGGGCCCCATCACTGCTGGGGATCCCCTGTGCTCTGGAGGGAGCCCTGGGCACTTTGCATCCTCGAGATCGTCACCGTGTTAATGGGAGTACAGTGTGAGGCCCGTGCACGGGGGCTGGTTACTAACATAGAGATGCTGAAGTTTTAATTCCCTGCCCACCTGAGAACTCAAAAGAGACAAAGCATTGGAAAAAAGAAATCAGAGGTGAAGAAAAGAACGACCGGGTCTTGGAACAGTCATTGGCTCACACTCGCTGCTGAAGGAAAAAGGTGAGTTTTGCTGTATGTGTTCCTAAAAGACCACCCAACAGATCTGCATTAGTGAAAAAACAGAAAAGAAATTTAGCGCACTTTCTGTTCTTCTTAATTTTCAAAATAACAAGTACTCTTTTATTTTGATTATTGAAAAATATATGCCAATGATACAATTGCGAAACAAAATATAGTGCAACGGAGCCCCGAGAAAATGGGATATCATGAGTGGTCATATAATGCAGCTGTGGGTTGACTTTTTCCTCTACTCGATTATTAAACGAGGTCATTCTGAAGCGTCTGACTCGCTAGCCATGGTGGTGCACTGATCTGTAATCCCATCTCTCTGGGCAGCTCAGGCAGGAGAATACCAAGTCCAAGTCTAGCCTGAACAACTTAGAGACTTAGCAAGACCCCGTCTCAAAATAACGACAATAAACAAGGCTGAGGAATAGCTCAGTGCAGAGTCCTGGGTTCAAACCCCAGCACAACGCATAAGGAAGAGTTGGCCTGTTTTAGGGGAGGCAGTAAGAGTGGAGGGGGTGGGGCCATCCTGCAGAAAGGCAGGAGACTTAGCCTCAAGCCCCCCGCCCAGGCCAGGAAGCCAGGAAGGCAGAGGGAGGGACCCAGAGTCTCGGGAACCCTGCCGGCTCTGTCTTCCTGGCTCCGCTGGAGGCGTGTGTGCCAGGAACAGGGAGAGGCCCACCCTGGCAGAGCCAAGCAGCTCCGAGGCCCAGGAGTCTCCTGAGACGTCAAGCAGGGCTGGCTCCCTGCCTCCAGGTGGCGCTCTAGGACAACCAGAGCTTGACGGAGACCTGGACTGGGCCCTAGAAACCCTGCTGGGCGGGCAGGGGAGGCCTGGGGGGTCCTTGCATTGACTCCAGCCCAGGTTTTACGTGGCTACACGTTGGCATCCCACTTAGTGCATGACGGTGGAATTTTCCTTTGTTAATCAGAGGATGCCATCTGAAACCGCAGCCCACTTCCCACAAAACCTCTACTGAGCAACAGGTGGGCGTCACTGTGGAGTCCTCTCAGCCCAGCCTTGAGGAAGAGTCTGCAGCCTAGGAAGGAACTGGGGCGGGAGGGAGTCGCCAGTCCCCAAGACGGTCGCTGAGCACTTCCTGTGGTCGGAAGGGGACACAGACCGTGTGCAGCAGGGCAGCGCTGACCTCTAGGAGCTGGCCGGTCCTTGGGGCTGGGGGCATGTATAAATAACGTGAGTGGCTCTTAGGGTTGTCACTTCAGTGCTGAGAATCCCAGGGAATCCTTGGTTGCAAGAGCTGGGGTGGGGCAGGAAGGCTTCTCGGAAGAGGCCGACAGGAATGGCCTGGAATCCCGCGTGTCAGAAGCGGTTTGGTGTCTACACCAAGCGGCTGCGTGGAGCTGGGCCCGGGAACTCCCAGGTTCCTCCTACTCAGCCACACCGGAGCGTCTCTGTTTCCCGCTGGGTCACCCGGGGGCGGTCACACTGATTTCCTAGTGGGCTTCCGAAGTTAGGGCTGCCAACCAAGCCCACCCAGGTCCCTCTGTGGCTCTGGGGGGGGGGCACAGAGGGGAATCCCAGAGGCAGCGTCCCCGTGGAGTTTCGGGAAAGCTTTGTGTAAGTGTGGCTTTCACTTCGGGTTCACAGCGAGAACTTTCAGGGCGTTCTCTCCCCCACTCCTCGTTTCTCACCCCTCGTCCTCCTCACGTCCCCTCTGGCACCTGTCAAAGGCCACCCCCCAACACCATCCAGGCCTCGCCAGCCTTGGTTTCTCTCCGTTTTCTTGCTCTGGTTCTCCCCAGGTGCCCTTGGATTAATCCGCCTCCTATCCTGCCTCCTCCTTCCGGGTGACTGGGAGAATAAAGGGATCTGAACTGCCTTCTGTCCCCCTGCAGTGTCCCTGGAGAGGTATAAATAGAGGGAGGACTTGGTATGAGTCACCTCACGCTGTACAGTGCTATGCGCTGAGCCCCATGTGTCCCACGACTTCTGAGGCTTCCGTGCGAAATCCCTCTCCCTGGGTCTGGTCTGAAGTTCCCTGAGATGTGTCCCCACCCCCTGCACCGCCCTTGAGCCCCGCTAGAGGGCGAGGACTCCGAGGACAGCCTCAGCCTTTTCTCCCTCGCATTGGCACAGAGACCTCCCTCAACCTCTAATAACTGAGGACGAATCAGCAGGACAAGGAGCCAGTGAGAAGCGAGCTGTGAACAGGCCAGCAGGGGCACCGTCCAGATCATTCTTCCTACCGGGGCCACCCCAGGAGGCGCCACGCACTTAGTGGCAATGGAGGGGCGCTCACAACCGTGGAAGAGCAGAACTTGAGAAAGAGGAAGTAAGGCCAACCCAGCTCAGGAGTTGGGGCAACCTGGGAGGACTAGAGCAAGCAGGTCGGGGAGCAGCCCAGCCTAACGGACATGCAGGCTGAAAGGGCCCACTGCGAACAGACTGAACAAGACCTGGAACAGAGCCCAGGTAACCACTGCACACTCGAGGAGGCCCTCCTGCCTCAGCCTCCTGAGTGCGGGGATGACAGGCATGTGAGCCATCATGCCCAGCCTCAAAGCAATTCTTTAGCCAGCTAAATCTCTGCCTGAGGGAGGAGCACAGGCAGGATTCTGATTATGGGCCCTGACTCCAGGGCCCTGGGGCCCAGCGCAGCAGTGGTCAGTTTTGTCATCTACGGAGTGGGGCCATTTTGGGAACCTACCTCAGGGTCACTGGGCACATTAAGCCGATAAAGTAGAAAGTGGCGAACACTGCACTGTGTTCTGAAAAATGCCAGACCCGTGCAATGTGCCAGGGGACTATTAGCTGCCATTTTTATTATATCAAGTGAACAAAAGGAAGAGTCTGAACAACTATTTTGAAGATAACGTGATATACAATGGTGCCTATTATTGTTGTCCTGGTGACCTGCTGTGATGTTCTGTGCCAATTTCACTATACTGTCTCAATTGGCTTTATTCCATCCTGTTTTGTTGTATATTACTACCTCCAAGTTAATGAAAATTAAATAAAAATAAAACAACAGAACATGAGAAAACAAGGTAACAAAATACCTCCAAAAACTCCCAACTCCATCAAAGCTGAT
>PVJX010046136.1:0-12423 GCA_004027295.1 Dolichotis patagonum | reverse complement strand
ATTGTGTCTTATTGGAATTTGAATATATGTGATAGTTCAAACAAATTTTTTTCTTTTTTATCAAAAATGAGATATTATAGTACCCATTGATCATTTTCTGTTATTCGGTTCAGAAAGCCCTGTAATTCTTTCACTATATGCATGGCTTTATACTATTGTGTTATGTTTGATATTATTGTAATTGAAACTATGCTCAACTGTAGCAGAGTAAGAGATATGGTGTTAGATACTGCTGATGTCCAGTTGACTTAATGTAAACTGTGTTGCCTATGTTGTCCTTTTCTGATCTGCTCTGTACTGCCCCCTTTTGTTTTATTCTTTTTCAAATAAAAAAAAATAAAAATAAAAAGGAGGAACAGGAAGATACCAGAAATCAGAGGAAGCAAGGTGGAAACCCAGCTGGACAAACATCAACCCCTGCAGAGCACCCGGAGCAGGCTGTGGTGAAATACAAGCTCCGAAGGGTTTTGGTGACCTTGCTTCCTGTGGTAGATATTTCACATTTCTTCATTTCCAAAATGTACTGTGGTTACAGGTAAGCACCACAGCACCTGGCCTAGTTTTACTTCCATAGCTTTATACACAGCCTTCTCAGGAGCATACTGCCTGGCCTGTCAGATCTTCCTCCGAAATCTGGGTGGAAGCCTTTCTGACCGACCGCACAGCTTCTGCATTTTTTTTTTTTTTTTTTTGTTTTTGGATTTTGCATGCCTGAAAACTAGTAGCATGTGAATGAGACCAAAGTCTGTCACCAACTGGAGCGGTAGGCTGGTCCCTGTGGACCAAGGCTGCAGTAGCCACTGAGTGCCTGGGAGGCTGAACCGGAGAAGACTCTTCACTAGGTGGGGATGAGTGAGCAGGGCTCCTGGGGCTCTCTTCTTAAAACACAGTCTTTCAAAGGAGTTTACCCTTTTACGCCCTACAATGAGAAGGAGTCTAGCTAAATTTTGAGACACCCTTTATTATTCAAGTGTCAACTCTTTTTCTGGAATGGCTACTAATATTTTTAGCAACCATGTTCTCCTTGGCCTCAACTTCCTAAGTGCTTTCTTTCCTGGCCAAGCTGTAAAATTTTTACATCTGTAAAAATTTTACAGCTTGGCAGAGTAGGAAAACTCCAGGAGGCAAATCAAAAGATCTTACTGCTTTTTGTTTCTGGTTTTTATCATAGATCTCCCGAAAAGCAGCCAACAATACCTATGCCACAGTCTAAACATTGAGCTACCTTGAATTTTCTTCCACCAGATTAATTACTTTGGCACCTTTAAATCTGGCCTTCTGTGAGGTTTCAAAACATGGACAAAATGTAGACAAGTTCTCTGTCAGAATGAAACAAGCAGAGCTCCCAGTTCAATTTTCAGCAAAGTTCTCATTTTCATCTGAAACCACCTGTGTATGGTCTTTGTTGTCTGCATTCATATTTGATCACTTCAGCCAAGATGAGAACTGTGTGTTAAACTCTGCTTATAGCCCCTTGGACTGATTTTGCAAACCTTTCAAAAGTCCCCTCACATAGCATTTCCAAATGCTTTTCAACCACATGGTCAGGTATGGCTACAGCAATGACATCACTTTTTTGCTGCCAATTTTACATATTACCCTTTCCAAGTGCTAGAACAAAATACCCAACACCCACAACTTAAGGAAGAAGATATTTCTTTTAACTCACAGTTTAGGGGTTCAGTCCATGATTGATCAGCTCTCAGGCACAAAGAGCACGGCAGAAGAGCATAGCAGAAGTAAGCTGCTCAACTCATAGAAGCCAGGAAGGAGCACAAAGGAGAGGACCAGGAATGGAATAGGCCCTTCCACATCATGCAGTTATTCACCTCTTCTGACCAGGCCCCCTCCTAAAAGCACACTCAGTCTTGAGCTCATCAATGGAAAGATCCTCTGGGGAGTATAGTACCCCATGATCCAGTCACATTCTGAAAGCCCCACCCCTGAATATATGAAGCTCTGGAGGAATTTAGATTTAAGATCTAAACCATGCCATGGTGGTATGGAAAAAGAGGAGGTCACTGACAACTATTTTCCCTTGATCTCAGGTTGGGGCAGGTTCCTGGTCAGTGGCACAGTAGGAAAACTCCAGGAGGCAAATCAAAATGAATAACCCCCAAATAAAAAGTCGGCTAAGCAAGAAGTTTTGAAGTCAGAGGTTTAACCTCGAGAAAACAAACTATTACATGCAGCTGGCACTTGCCCACCACCATGTATGCCATGAATCCTGAAACACAATGCAAAATATTCCTCACAAACCCTCACAATTAGCTGGGGCCTTTATTATTGAATGTGAATTTAATAAAACTGATTTTTGCAGCTCTGCAGTCTGTATCTTCTGCAATCCCTCATACATCCCAAATCATTCAGGCTGTGCCAAACCTGTGATGCCCATGGGGCACCAGCTGCCCAGGAATTCTGAGCAGCCTGTTTGGGTCTCTCTTACCGGAAATGGTGGTCCATGTACCCTTCAAAGCTGACATTCCTGCAGGTTGAACCGGTGTTGCAAAGAAGGCCTTGGACAAAGGGGAGGACGCCCCGGCTGGGCAGATCCCGGGGCTGCAAGAAACCTGGCAACAAATGCAGGGGCAGAATGAGTCCCATGCCCCGCTATGGGAAGCTGATAGCTACTGAGTCAGACGTGGACACCTAGTGGACAGTATCACAATTTATAACATCAAATCATATCGTTAGATCTTTCATTAATTGTATAGAACTTATATAAGGAACATCCAAAACAATAAAACCCAGTAATAGTAATACCTCTTACCCACGTCTGCATGCACACTCCAGGCAGAGAAGCTGTGAATGATGGTGGCATCCCTGGGTTTTGTTATTCCCTGTCCCTGGAGTGACCACAGCTCTGTTCCACAGCTAGGGCCAGGCACAGCCTTGAATAAGAAGCCTAAGAATGAATGCTTTCCCACCTCATGGTAACATTCAGGGGTTCTAAAGTTTGTGAAAAAATTTCAAGTTGAGTGCAACTGGATTCTTAAATGTTTAAATGCAGTTGTTAAATATTTATGTGATGCAAAATGTGTTCCACACTGGCTGGGAGCAAAGACTTTCCAGGAGAGACGTGGTCACAGTGATTCACCCCCTGATGACGTGCTGATGACCCGTGGCCCAGCCCTACATGCCTGTCACACACACACACACACACACACACACACACACACACACACACACCAGTGGATGGCAACAGTGGAGATCCTGATAACAGCAGGCATTGGGGAAGTCACTGGTCTCCAGGTCTCCCCTGGTGACAGCCTCTCCCTTGGTATCTACCTTGGACTCAGAGATGATTTCACTTGCCAGGACTTGGAGAATCACTATGTCCAGTGTTTAGCTCAACTCTTTGCATACTGAAGAAGTTCACTACTTGTTAGGTCATTGAATCAATGAGCAAAGATGAATGAATGAATGAAAAATAAATGAGTGAACTTCTCAGCTAAGGATAAAATGCAGTTCTTAATATACATTTGGCCCAGGGCCTTTGAATAGGCAATCACAGAGGCGTGGCAGTCATATCCAGCTAGTGGCAGAAGGTACATCTTCTCTAGCAAGACTCCACATCCCCTTCTCTCAGGGGTGTGTCAGCAAAGGTGCCCACTGTACTTACTCCCGATGTATTATAATAATCTGCCCCACCAGCAAGTTCTGTAGGGGTGGGAAAATCATGGCCCACCACTTCACCCTGAGACATAAAGGGCACTTGGTACTCATTTGTTGAATGAATAAATAAAATAAAATAATCAATAGAAGCCTGGAAAGCTTCCCTGCTCTTCCTGAACCTGGTTCTGATAATACAGTTTTGCCTTTTTCTGCAACACACAAGGCAGTCCCCAACCAACAGAGACCACCGTGAGGACCATTGCTTCCCGGCATGAGATTCAGAACTCAAGAGTTTAACCCAGAGCAACACTTACAGCTGTCTCTGTGTCTGGGAGGCTCCTGAAACCGAAGGACCGTCAGAATCGTGAACAAGATGCAGGGCCAGAAGAATTCTGCGAGGGAAATGACCTGGGAAAGGAAGCCACACAGCGCTTGAGTGATCTCCAGACCCTCGCTGTGTCTCCTAGGACAGCCATGGGACCCGGACAAGGCCAGGTCCTGGGTCACCAGGTCCATGTCCTCACTGTGTGCCTCCTTACCCTCCTCCCTCCAGGCCTGGCTTCTGCGCCTTTCCTTTCTTGTATTTTGATTTTTACACAATTTATGGCATTAAAGAAATACATAAATTTATGTGTCTTTCCCACACTTCAGTAACTCTTTTTTCTTTTTCTAATTCCTTTCATATTCTTGACCTACCCACCCAAATATGTTTTTTCAGGCTTTGTTTGTTTGTTTGTTTGTTTTGTCTTTCTGAGACAGGGTCTCGCTGTGCAGTTCAGGCTGGCCTTGGGCTCACTTTGTAGCCCTGGCTGATCTCATACTTGCAGTGATCCTCCTGCCTCAGCCTCCTGAGGGCTGGGGTTACAGGTGTGCACCACCACACCCGGCTTGTCAGCCTTCATGGAGGTGCCCACCTCTTTCTGCCCTCGCTTTGTGAATGCTTTCAGGGTTGCTACCACCTCACTGTGGTCCACATACCCATTCTTCCTCCAAGGGGAAGAATGCTTGGTTTCCAGAAGTACTGGGTTTGAACCCAGGGACTTGACACTGTGCTATAGACCCAGCCCTTTTTAACATTTTAGATTGTGAGACAAGATATTATACGTTGCGGAGGTGAGGCTGGAACTGGCAATCATCCTGCCTCAGCCTTCCGAGTGCTGATTTACAGACGTGTTCCACTACATCCAGCTGGGAAAACGTTCTATGGATAAACAATGTTTCTTTTTAACTATTTTCTTCGTTTTGAATAAACTCTGAAAAGTAATATTAATGGGGTCCAATGTCTTGGCACAGACCACCTGAGACAGTTACCCAAAAGGATCGCAATAATTTGCACAATCCTGATTTTCGAAGTTAAAAGGAAAAAAACCTGCCATCAATATATAGACCTCAGTTATTTAAGAAGGAAACACACAGCCCACTGGAAGATTAATTAACAGAAGATCTTCCATTTTTCTGTCTGTTGTGAGTTCTTCATTTGTCCTTATGATATATAATCTTCCTGTCCTGATTTCATTGTCATCTCCTACTGCAAACAGAAGTAGACAGCCAGCTGCAAAAGAAGAAAGGCATTGCTGGGCACAGCAGTGCACGCCTGTAGTCCTAGCACTCTGGAAGGCTGAAGCAGGAGGATTCCTAGTTCAAGCCCACACTGGGAAACATGGTGAGACTCTGACTCTATAATGAAAAGTAAGGCCAGGGATATAGCTCAACAGCACAGTGCCTGCCTAGCAAGCGGGAGGTCATGAGTTCAATTCCCGGTACAAATAAATAAATGAAAAGTTAAAAAAAAAAAAAAAGTAGGGGAGGCCTAGGATGCAGCTCAGTGCAAAGGCCCTGGGGCAACCCCAGTAGAAAGAAGGAACAAAAGAAGGAAGGAAAAGAGGGAGGGAATCAAATAAATAAACACAGGCACAAAAACCTAAACCCGCCAACTAGGAGGCTCAGTCCACACTGAAGCCGCTTTTTCACTGTTCCTAGCTCCGGGTCCCAGTCCTCCGAAGGACTTCTGGTCTCTTCAGCCCTTTGCTCTTTAAAACCCCCCACATCCCGCCCACTGCCGCCCCCGCCAGCCACAGGCAGATCCACCTGTGGCCAGGGGCGTGGGTGAGATCGCTACCATGGTGACCGACTCAGGGAGGGAGTGGAGAGCCAGCGCTCGGTCCCAGTCCCTGCTGTAGTCAGGGACAGGGGACAGCGCCCTCTGGGACGCGGGGCTCGCGAAGTGTTTCCGGGCAGCAAGTGCAACGCGGTGAAGAAACCCAACCCCACACATCCCGCAGCGCAGCGGGAGAATCTGCCAGGGTCACACGCTGGTCCAAGGAGCACCATACCCAAACCAGAAAGGAAGTCAAAAGCGCCCCGAGGTGGGACCGCCTTGAAATCATTTTGGTCACTCCCGGTAACAGTTTAACAGTCACCAAAGTCAGGCAGGTGGTGGGCGGGCCCTGTAACTAGTTCTACTCCAACAGAAATACACAGCGTATACATGTATGATTAGGAAATCTTAAAAGTAGAAAAAGAATGCAAGCAGCCTCCCAAAGAATAATGCATCCTAGTTTTCTTAGCTCATTTTTAAAAATACGTATGTCAACTGGGTGTGGTAGCCCACATCTGTAATCCCAGCACTCGGGAGGCTGAGGCAGGAGGATTACCACAAATTCAAGGCCAGCCTGGGCTACATAGTGAGTTCAAAGCCAGCCTGAACTACACAGGGAAACCCTGTCTCAAAAAAAAAAAATTCCTTATATTAGTATAAATAATAGTTTTAGAAACAATTTTTCATATCAATAATTTACCAATCTACCTCATTGATTATAATTCACAGTAGAATTAACCAATCACCTAAGTAAGGAAACGTGCATGGTTTTCTGTTTGGACCAAAACTATCACAAGTTTTGTTTTTTTGACTGAGTTCCATACATTTTTCTGTAAGGCAGCTTCACTAAATGAGATTACTGAACCAAAGTGTAGATGAATTATAATCTGGCTTTTTAGTTTGAGTAAGTTTGAGTAAAATCCCCTCATTAAATGCTAAACTACAGTAGCAGTTGGATTAACAAAAGTGATTTATTTTTGTTACACTTTTGTCAAACTGGCATATACAAATAATTATTAAACTCAACAATTCTTGAAATTATGTAGTAATTCCTTCTCCCTCTTTTTCTAGGTACCCATTTTTCTATTAAATTATAAGTGGGGGGAATGCAGCCTCGTGCATAAGTGCTGGGTTTGATCTCCAGTACTGCAAAAACAAAACAACAAAATGAGCACCATGTCACAGAACGTGTCATTTGAAAATATTAGGAAATGGGTTTTTCCTACATCATGACACTAAGGCACACCAAGTGTGGTGGACACATTGAGAAGACTTTACCTAAGGAGAGACATGCTGTATTTCAGAAAGAATCTACTACGTTTCAAGGGACAAAAAAGTCATAGTTGAATAATGACTAATAAGCTTCAAGCTTTTGATCACCAAGATAAAGGAAAACTAAATGGGTCCTGATGACACAGGCCTGCAATCCCAGCATGCTGCAAGGCTGGAGCAGGAGAATCACAAGTTCCAGCCACGCCCCATCTCAAAGTTTAGAAGGGGAGGAGCTGTGGATGAGCCTCAGTGTGAAGGCTCTGAGTTCGATTCCAGTGCTGCAAAAATAAACACACACATGCATGCACACATACATATAAACACACATGCATACATACGTACAAATATAGGTATCTGGACAGTGGGGAAAACAACTCATGAGCAAGAAAAAAGAATCATTCAGACCTTAAACATTTTCTCAAAATGCTCAGTGCTGGGGGTCAATACATCAGCATTCACAACGTTCTAAGAGGAAATAAGTGTGACTTAAAAAACATCATGAACACATGATACCCATTAGAAGTACCCTTACTTAGAAACCAATATGAGCATAAAAATGAGACCGCATTTAAAATCTAGTGAAATCCCTTCTACTCTCACTAGTGTCTAAACTAGAAAGAAAAAAAGCTCCATTTCTTATCTTACAGAAAATCAAAGAAATCTCCGAAGACCTGAGAGGACAGCAGTGACCCTCATCCCAATTCTCTTCTCAATCATGAGCTGAGTCTGTAATTACAGGATAGGGGTAGATAGCAGCTCCCCTTAAAGAGATGGAGAAGTAGAAAGTCTAGTATTTTTTAAATTGATGGCTAAGAATTTTCCTAGGCACATAAAATACTCAAATTTTCAGATAGAAGAAACATAACATAAGCCATATGTGGTGATGCACACCCAACACTCAGGAGGCTGAGGCAGGAGGATTGCCACGAGTTCAAGGCCAGCCTGGACTACGTAGTGTGTTCAAATTCAACCTGAACTGCATAGTGAAATCCTGTGGAAGGAAGGAAGGAAGGAAGGAAGGAAGGAAGGAAGGAAGAAGAAAAAGATTAACAAGAAAACTAAACCTACACTAACACACAATATAATGTAATTTCTGCACAACTAAATCAAAAAAAACCTCAGTAACAATTCAAGATAAACTACCTCAAAGGATGAGAATTTCCAATGATTCATAAATAGCAAGAAACCAGGGGACAACAAAGTATCTTTAGATTGTTTAGAAAGTTCTATTAATCTGAAATTGTGTGCCTAGAAAATCCTCTCCCCAGAATAGAAGAAAATTAACAGATAAACCGAAAGCAGACTACACAACAGCAGAGCTATACCTACTGAACAAGCTTTCCAGTAAAGCACATCGATTTCAAACAAGGGCAGGATCAAACTATTTAAAAGACAAGGACCTGGGCTGGGGATTTAGCTCAGCGGCTTAAGCGCCTGCCTGGCAAGTGCAAGGTCGTGAGTTCGATCCCCAGTACCAAAAAAAAAAAAAAAAGACAAGGACCTGGGAACTCTATTTCTAAAGAGGTGTGTGCTATTTACAGTGGATAAGGTCAAAATCTAATGATACGAATGGTTTCAAATAAAGTCGTGAAGAAAAACACTACTAAATACTAAACAGCTTAGACATGCTGCCCTCAGACTAAAGGGACGTGACAAAGAGCTTTGCTAGACAGAGAGAGGGTCACAATAAAAGAACAGGCAGCCAGGAAGAGCTAATAACTGTATGCACATGTATACTTACTAAAATAGCCTCAAAAACAGAGAGAGAGTAACAACTGATAAAATCCCAGGATGAAAGTTCTCCAAGGCATCTCACTACATACGTGCAAATATCCCAGAATCTGAGAAAAGTGTGGAACGCTTCTGGTCCTGTGCGTTTCGGATAAGGAGGGCTCAGCCGTGCCCCTGAGAAGAAATGACCCAGGCACAGACGGGAGCCCTGGGTAAGGATCTTCTCGTTGCTCAGCTGAAGGAGATGCGCCCAGGCTCAGGAAGTTTCTTGCATAATCACAAAGGGTTACAGACCCTTGGCCACCTGCTATACCATCTGGTGAGAAGTGGCACTTTACCCTTGGAAGCCACAACCACAGCATCATCGCGGAGCCTGGGTAGCACCTCAGGTCTGCACAAAAAAGTAAGTAATTTTCCATCCCACTCAAACACACCATCCGCCTTGAAACCCACTTTCCAGTCCCCCAGTGGTGCAAGCAGTGCTTTGGTTACATCCGAAAATCACAGGATGAAATGCTTCTATGTACAAAACAAAACTGTAAATGAACGGAGAAGGAAGAGGGCCCTTGGGGGAGTGGGGTCTGGTCACAGGATCTCCTCCAGAGGAGGGAAACACCTAAGAAGCTTAGAATATCAAGGAAGAATTAGTGGGTGGCCCCGACCTTGGAAATAAAGGGCTTGGCAGTCAGCGTGAAATTCCACTGAGTCTCTTTGGTCACTCGATGAGCAGGACCGGCACTTTCCCAGGAGGGTTTTGAGGGCCCAGTTGCCAAGTGCTGCAGGGAAATCGTCCACTCTTCACACTAAGCTTGGCACAGAGCGTGCGTCCGAGCAGGGCCATGGTCAACGCCAGCTCCCAGCCACAGGGCCAGGCAACTGCCGGGTGTCCTGGAGTCAGGAGCCGGACCCCCAGGGGTCTCCAAACCCCAAACTTCCTCCCCAAGAAAAGCTTCCGCAAACTCTTACGTTAGGTGGAAACTGAGGGGGAAAAGAAGTGGGTGAAGTCTTTTTCCTCTTTGTTTATTTGTTTTTCTCAATTCCTGTTGAAATGATGGGTTTTCTTTGAATACTCACCCAGTGAAATTTATTTAGCACCTTTGTCAAACTCTGAGCTAAAAGCTTTGGCGCAGGAAAGATGAGTAAGGAAGTTTCTTCCTGCACGGACTCACAGGAGGCAGGCGAAGGAGCTACCCATCTCAGGAGGAACTGGAAGGGCGTGAGTTGGCACCGTCTTCCTGGAAGTGGACGCAGCTTCCCCATGGCAGAAGCGTGTGCTCCGCCCCCGGAGACCCCACTGAGCCAGTGCGGGCTCCCTGCTGCCGGCTCAGGAGCTGAAGGGTGTTCGTGTCAGCCAAAAGTGGGGCCCAGTACAGGCCCAGCTGCTGCCCTCCCTGGACTCAGTTTCCCGCCCACCCTGTGCAGTCTGGGTCTGGGCGGGGGTCTGGGCAGACTGAATAACAGGAGAATCCCAGTCACCATCAGCTAGGGACAGGCTGGGCGCACAGCACAGACCTCCCCGGGGTCTTCTGAGCAGCCCCTAGGTGCTGACTCTCAGCAGGGACTCGGTCAGGCTGGGACAGGCATGGCGCCCCGCTCCCTCCCTCTCACCCCAGTCACTGTCCACACAGCTGTGAGCCCTGGGGAGCCATGGGGGGAGGACCCGCACCCCCCAGGTGGGGCAGTTCTCAACGGGGGATCCCCGAGGTCCAACCGCATGGCTGTGTCCACCCATTGACCCTCCGGTGATGAGCAAGATGCACCCAAGAACGCAAGGCAGGCAGGGCAGAGGATACGCAAAGAAGGGAACACACAGGAGTCCCCTAGCAGTAACCCACAATGGGGGGGGGGGAACGTGCATGTCCATCTGGCCGGTTCCTGACAGCCTGGGGCTCCAGAGAGTCTCGGGAAGCTCACAGACACAAGCCTGAGACCGTGTCCTTCCCCAAGCTTTAGCTTGGTACACGCATGAGCCAAAGTCAGCTCTCCAGCAGGGACCCCAGGTCGCTCCGTGCGACGGTGCAGGCCGGAAGAGAGGAGCCCTCGCTCTACTCTGCAGGTTTCCAGGAGACGCAGGAAGTCCTCACCCCCACTGCACCCCACTTCTCCTCCTCCCCCACTCCTACCCCTCAGCCCCCCTCCTCTGGTGATGGACTTGGGGAAGAAGCCGCTCCACTGGGCAGACAGGAAGGAAAAGAGTGGTCCGCAGTTCACGGAGCTGCATAAAGCCACCATCAGCCCCCCCCCCAACGGCAGCAAAAGTGCAGTGTGTAAACCTGGGGATTTCTGCTTCCTTTTAGCTTGGCAAATGCTCAAATTAGGGAATAAGAAATCAGACACCTTGTTTTTGAAATACAGTCGTTTTTCTACACCTTGATGAAAAGGGATAGCCTTACACTCAGCTTTGGACTTGTGACACAAAGGATGTTTGCAGGCAAACAAAGCTCAGATTGCGATCTTCCTCTTCGAGGGAGTTCCCTGCAGTTGAAGGGTGCAGTTGAAGGGTTATGTAACGGCTCCTGCGGGCTCAAGAGGCCAGGAGGAAATCAAAGCTAGCGCTACCGATACCGCCATTAGGAGCGAAAAGAAAGCAAACTAACCCCAAACAACTGTGCACATACCAGCTCGGTCTGAAGGCACAAGAGTGTGATTGCTTTTTAATTGTTAGATTCCCGCGCGGTTTACCACTGCTCTGGGACACTGACACACTCCGGAACGACCCAGCGTTCCCTCTCCAGGGCCCAGGACAGCTAGTCCTCAGAGCCAGGGCAGCCCAGCCGGCCCAAGGGCCCCTCAGGCTCTAGACAGAATGACCAGAAGATCGATGACTTTGCCCTCCTGTCTCCCCGGACAGTGGGTTCTTCCCCAAGCCAGGAGAGTGCCCTCGTCACCAGAAGTGGAGGGCTTCCTGCAACTGCTGGAAACATGGGGAGCAAAGGTAGAGCTCCTTCACCACCCCTAGGGCCCCTCATCTGGCACCCCAATCCTGCTTAGCGGCGTTTGTGTACGGGACTCCCCCTGCCAAGCATGCCCAGCCGCTGGACACAGGTCACCGCTTTGGCACCCCGGGCTCCCTTCTGACCAGCAGGCCAGGAGTGGGTGTCCCCAGGGTCTCCATTCCAGGGGGCACTGCGCTCGCTTGCCATGTGGTCAGCATGAGGGTGCCAAGGACAGTGAGGCGGCCCACGCCAAGGCTGCCGTCTTGCGCTAGGAGCGGCCAGTGGCTCTCACCAACCTCTGCCCACGTCCTGTGTGTGGGCTGGACATACCGCCGGAAGGATCTGAGCAGGAACACATGCCACCTACACCCAGGTCACATGGCCAGGCACTGCGCTGCCAGGAGAGGCCCCAACCCCTGAGGCCACCTGAGGTCCTGGCACTCTGACGTTGCTCCAGGGGCCAATTGCTTATGGACAACATGTGCACACCCCAGGGTCTCACCATGCCCAGGAAATGAGCCCCATTCAGCCAGCTTGCAACACACACAACCACAGACGCTTAACGGAAAGGCAGACCTTGGCCTTAAAGGGAGTCCTGGTGTGAGCCTCAAGACACTGTCAGCCGGGGCTTAGCAGGAGCCATAGCTGTGGGTACCCTGGCCACTCTGGTCCCTTAGGCAGCCTGTGAAGACCCCAGAAGCCACAGGCCAGCCTCCAAGTGGGAGAGGAGGGCGGTCAGTGCTGAGTGGAGATATGAAACCGGCCTCCCAG
>PVJX010046135.1:0-12422 GCA_004027295.1 Dolichotis patagonum | reverse complement strand
CTTCAATTCACCAATAAAAGAAACACAGGCAGAGTGGATCAAGAAACAAGATCCATCAATATGCAGTATATAAGAAACATTTAACTCAAAAGGAAATTCATAAACTGAAAATCAAAGGAGAGAAAACAATGATCCATGTGACAGGGAACCAGAAAAAAGCAGAGGTAGCTTGTTCATCAACCACAGAATGGGTAAGAAACTTATGGTATTTTTATACAATACAATTGAGTAGAAAGCTACTCAGTTATAAAGGACAATCATGAGGCTCTTGTAGGTAAATGAATGCAACTTGAGAGCACGCTCATAGGTGAAATGGTTTGCACTTGTATCAGTGAGCATTGTGTTGTCTCCATAGTATAAAAAACTGAAGGATTTAGTAGGATCCAAAATGCACAATAAATACTGTGAAATGAAAGGGGAAGAAACATCTAAAAAGGAAAGGTAACAGCCATTGTTAATTTCCTATTATCTTATTTTGAAGCCTTGTATCATTTTCATTGTTCTATTTTGTCTGGTTTTCCTGTTTTGTTTTGTTTTGTTTTGTTTGATTTTATTGTATCTGACAGTATGAGCAGCTATTTTTAAGATAACAAGATATGTTACGGTAGCCATTGTTGATTTCCTACAATCTTGCTTTGAAGCCCTGTATCACTTTCACTGTTTTGTTTTGATTGATTTTATTCTATTTTGTTTTGTTTGATTTTATTGTGTAAATCCAGTATCATTTTCATTGTTGCGTTTTGTTTGATTTTACTTTGTTTGGTTTGGTTCTAGTATGTCTGATGGTATGGTCAGTTTACTTTGAAGATATAATAGCCATTGTTGATTTCCTGTTATCTTGTTTTGAAGTCTTATATCACTTTCATTGTTTTGCTTTGATTGGTTTTATTCTGTTTCAGGTTTTTTGGTTTTATTCTATTTAAAATAGAATTTTTTTAAAAAGTGAAAATATTATTTAACTAAGGAAAGAGAAGAGCGTCCTTTTCTCACAAGGACAGTGATTCAGACACAAAGGGTAGCACTCTTTGGAATAGCCTGGTGGGGGGGGGCAAAGAATCATTCAGTGGACAAGAAGAAAGTCAACAAAGTGAACGGCAAGTCATTAATTCAACAAGGGAAGAGGGGCTGATCTTGTCAGGCTTTGTACAGAGTTCTCACTGCAGTGGCAATCATCTAAATCATTTTAGGTGGGAAAGCTGCAAAATCGGTTTGGCCATCCATCAAAAGACGTACTTTTTCAAACAAGACTGTTGTTTGTCCAAGTATTATAAAATATGAGAAAGCATTTTGTAAAACCAAGACCATTATTCAAATGCAAAGTATTATAATTAACTGTTACACAAAAAGTTTTAGTGAGCTCACAGAGAAAGTGCTAGAGCTAGAGAAAGTGCTTTTTACCTCTGGGGGACCCAGAGGTAAAAAGTACATTTTCAAGAACCATTCAAAATGAAGGCATAATTATAGAATTAGCCACAAAATTAGATACCACTCTGATGCAGTATATAGTTAAAATATATTAGTGAAAAAGCAAAGAAAAATTACAGGTGAGAGGATTTATTTCATAATATTTTTATTTTGTGTGGTATAAGCAAAAACACAGGGAAGTTGAGGTCAGAAATTATAACGCGTACTCATCCTGTTAATAATTAGCTTCATGACCTGGGTGACTATTCTGAACTCTATAGACCAGTTTCCTATCCAAAAATAAGGAATTCGTAGTCATTAGTCTCTTTTCAGTTCAACAATTTAAAATGTTTCATGTATTGTTGGCAAAAATATTACATGTTTAAGGACATGTAAATACACAAAAGAAAAACTGACAGGTCATATTTTTAAGAATTTCCATCATATTGTTTGCCAAAGTTATATATTCATGATACTCTTTGCATTGGTGTGTCACCCATAAGCTACGCATCTTTCTTTTTTGAAAAGACTTTATTTTTGGTAAAATCACTAGTTCCTTTGTTCTTTGTTTTCTAGGAAACACTTAAAACAGCTGATGACTCTTACCAGAATGAAAGGTTAATCCATTCTAGAGAAGGCTGATTAATTTCATCTAAATGGAACTATCAGTTTCTGGGTTTACCTTTAAAGAGGGCCTTAAAATAACTTAATGTTTTACTTATCTCTTTGTTCTACCTATACTATTTTTATTTTGAAGGTAGTAGAAATACAACAGAACAAGACAGAACAAAGCCAATTGAGACAGTGCAGTGAATTTGGTACAGAACTTCACAGCAGGTTACTGGGATAACATTAATAGGTTCCATAGTATATCTCATTATCTTCACAATAGTTGCCTTGTCAATTCAGTATAACAAAATCAAACCAAAGACAGAACATTATAAAATCAATCGAAAGAGAATATTGAATAGAGTAAAGCAATTAATCATAATGAAATCAAAACTGAAAACAACACTTGCTTTCAAAGAGAAGATAGAGGAGATCACCCATATTTGCTATGCTGCATACAGTCATCCCACCAAGAGATGCTCAGACCTCTGTCCCCAGTTGCTAATTGGCGGTGGGGGTGGGGGGGGTGGGGGCTGGTATGTTTGATTCCAAGCCTATGCACCGGGAGGCTCAAGAGACACAGGTCTCATCCTGGCTCACGCCAGAGGAAGGCGCTTACCAAGAGGGCATCTACCCATACTATTTAGAGGAATTTTCCTGAAGGAAGATGAGTGTTAGCAAGTTACATGACTTTGCTTATGACTTTGTATGTTTATAACATTCTGGTTGAGGCAGTTTGAAACTCACCTGACTGACATCCTCACTAGAATGCACACAAACAATTGTGAGGAAATAGAAATGAATTTCTGTAGTGTCTGGCATGATTAAGTCTTCCATGTAGATGAATATGAAATCAGTGAAAATGACATTTGGTTTCTGCTACGGATTGCTAAAGTTCACTGAAAAAACAAAGCATTTATACAAATAAGTACATATTAAATATGAGAGTACTGGGTCATGATAAAATGAAGTAGAATTTACAGCAAGATCCCAGCATGGTGATGTCAACTTCCAATTTCTACTTCCCTTTGGCAAAGTCTGAGAAACACCTTTGGCTTAAAACAGGTGAGATCAAAGCAAAGGAAGTCATTAGAGGGGGATAAAATTGTCTACAAACTTTTTTAAGCACAGTATTCAGACACAACTGAATTGGTTCTGCCAGTTAGTATCTTGGATGACAATGACAAGTTATGTAAAGGCCCTATGTCTGCTTCTACACCAGTAAAGTGAGGATGACATGTACCTTCCATATTGAGCTGTTTGGAGATGGTTTTAATGATAAAAATTAATATGCAGTATGGTTATTACAGTGCTGGAATATACTAAACATTTCATGGATACAATATATAAAGGAATGTGATGTATTTTTAAAAATGATATGAATTAATATCTCCTTTGTCATCTTTAATCTTGTTTGTCCACTTAATTTGCTTTAGAGCAGCCGTGGAGACTATACAGCACACTTCTAGGTATTTCTGAATAGGTTATAGGGCATCCATCTGGCCTCTTTCTCTTAGGCCCTTCTCCTGTGCTGTGTGAGTTTTGGATGCCATGAGGTGAAATAGCTTTTCTCTGCCATGTCCTTCAACCATGACACTTCTGCCTTGGAGCTGTGGACCGTGAACATTAACCTATGGATCTCTGAGCCATAAGAAACCATTTTTCTTTTAAATTGTTGTCTTAGTAACTTTTTCTCATTGCTAAGACAAAATATGCAACATCAGAAGTTAAAGAAGGAGAAAGTTATTTCAGCTCACACTTTGTAGAGGTTTCAGTCTATAAACAGCTGACTCCAAGGAAGGGTGGCATGGGAGACGGACATCACAGAGGACAAACAGTTCATGGTAGGCAGAAGGTAGCAAAACAAGTGAGGGACCTCATCAGCCTTTTAATCTCTCCTTTGTATTCTATATAAGCTATCAGGCTTAGAGTGGTACCAATCCATTCAGGATGGATTTAGTAATCACCCACCTCTTATCATAGTACCCTTAATCCTAGCAGTGCACAAATGAATCAATCACGTACACTAGATCCAACCACATTACAGACTCTGGGGAGACATCTAAACATAAGCCATGACTCCCAGCATCACACTCTTAATCCACATTCACACACTCCTTTCCCGCCACCTCTGAAAAAGCCCCACCTGTGACTGCATGAAGCTTTGGGGAAGCATCTACATACAAGCCATAATGGTTTCTGTTCTGGGGCCTGGCTCCTGCCCTGCCGTTCCCTTCTCAGCCTAAACTGGTGGTCACTTTTAGTCAAGGACAGTCATTTGTTCTTCCACTACCAATTCTGGTTATTAAGTCATAGATGCTTTCTATTTTATTGCTGTATATGACTTTTTAAAAAGTGTTTCATATTTTCCACCATTCCTTTTAGAATCTAGATAACTATACCAGTTCCTTGTGAAGGCATTGTTAACTAGTAGTAAGGAGCATAAAATCAAGTTTAATCGGGAATCCATAACAATACTTGTCTTTACATATACTATCAATTATCTAACTCTCTTGTTTTCATTATTGAGTAGTGAAATTTCCATGGCAGACCATATTTGTGCAAGCCAAATAATAGCTCATACATTTTACTCAACAAAATACACTGCTGGATAAATTTGTTGGAAGAACTGAAATATTTCAATATGCTGATCTGCAATAGGTGAGAATGAGAAAGAAATGAAGTGTGTTGTTTTACTTTTTAGCACAGAAGTAATGTGACACCACCATTATTTTGTCAAGAACTCCAAAACATAGACCTTCTAAAGAGCAAGGCCCCACAAACATGTTCACTGAAAGAACGATAGTCTCGTTAATAAATGGTGCTGGAAAAATTGACTATCCATATGCCGAAAACTAAAACTAGACCCATGCCTATCACCATGTACTAAACTAAAATCTAAATGGATCAAAGATCTAAATACTAAAACAGAAACACTAAATCTGTTGGAAGACAAAGTAGTTAAAAATCTTGAAGACATAGGGGTAGATAGAGAATTCATGAACAAGAATCAAATCTCATGGGAAATACTTCACAGAATCAATAACTGGGGTCACATCTTACTAAAGAGTTTCTACATGTCGAAAGAAATCTCCAGCCTAGTGAAAAGAAAACCCACAAACTGGGAAAAAATCTTAGTGAACTGTCCCTCAGACAAAGGGCTTCTGTCTAGAACTTATAAAGAATTAAAAACAAAAATTAGACCCTCGAAATTCAAAGTCCAAATCCAAAAATGGGCATCTGAGATGAATACACAATTCTCGGATACAGAAATACAAATGGCAAATAAATGCATGAAAAAATGTTCAGTATCATTAGTCATTAGAGAAATGCAAAGTAAAACTTCACTGAGATTCCAGCTCACTCCAGAAAGAATGGCCAGGATAAAAAAAAAAAAACTACCAACAACAAACGCTGGAGAGGCTGTGAGGAAAAAGGAACTCTTCTGCACTGTTGGTGGGAGTGTAGTCTGGTGCAGCCACTGTGGAGGTCAGTCTGGAGATTCCTCAAAAAGCTGGGATTGGAAGTGCCATTTGACCCAGCTATTCCACTTCTAGGCATATTCCCAGAAAAACTGAAAACATCATACCACAGTGATACATGTGCATCCATATTTATAGCAGCACAATTTGTAATAGTCATATCTTGGAAACAACCTAAGTGTCCATCAACTGAGGAATGGATAAAAAAAAGTTGTATTTTTATACAATGGAGTACTACTCAGCTATAAAGAGTGATCACATTGAGATATTTATAAATAAATGGACACAACTTGAGACCATACTCATAAGCAAAATAAACCAAACTCACTTGTATAAATACTGTATAGTCTCCCTAGTAAGAAATGGTAAGAGTATAAAAGATTTTATGGTAATCATGATTCCTCATTACATTGCTTTGAAGTCTTTTGATGTTTTCATTCATCAATTGGAATGGTTTTATTCTGTTTTGTTTTATTTTATTATGCGTGATGGTGTGAACAGCTGTTTTGAAGAAAACAAAACATTATGGCAGCCATTGCTGATTTAATATCGTCTTGCTTTGAAGTCCTACTATGTTTTGTTCTTTTATTACCATTGGTTTTATCATGTTTTGTCATACTGGATTTTAATATATGTGATAGTATAAACAAAATTTATGGAAAATGAGATATTATAGCAGCCATTGTTCATTTTCTGACATTTGGTTCAGAATACCCTGTAATTTTTTCATTCTCTTGAATGGTTTTATACTATTTTGCTATGTTTGATATTACTGTATGTGAAGCCATGCTCAGCTATTACAAAGAAAGAGACATTATGGTAATATCCAGTTGTCTTCTTGTAAAGTGCTATGTTGCTTATGTTGTTCTGTTCTGATCTGCTTTGTTCTGTCCTCTTTTATTATCATTAAAATTTAAAAAAAAAGAGCAAGCCCCCAGTTCATCTCCAGTGACTCCTATATTTAACAGCACTTTCCTGCAACTCCATTTTTGAAGGACTCCAGAAACTCTTGTATTCCAAGTTCCTGGATGAAGGTTTTAGGGGAAAATGAACAGAGATGTACACCCTTTCTGTGCCAGTGCCTTGCAACAAGTGATCATTGATTTTAAATTTAATTCAGTCTTTTGAGAACATGAGCAAAGCACCGAAATATCCATGGGGTCTTGTGTGTTCTTATACCTCACGGAACCAAGGGTTCTGATGGACCTTCTGTCCTCTGCTATGTTTAATGTCTGGAGGCAAAGTGTGTGACATCAACCGTGTGATTTCACCACCGTAGGACTGGACCCCATGAGCTTCCCATGTCTTCTGCCATGTGTTCAAGTTATCTTTTTCAACACATTTAATGTGTGTAGTAAATTCTAATTGCAGAGCTTTTAGGAGTTAAATAAATGGCAAAAATCTTTCTACAAAAGTATCTAATTAGATTATTCACAAGAAAATATAAAGCTCTTGTTGTTCAATTCTGAGTTTAGGTCTACAAAATATAAATATATTGTAATTTTTAGTGCAAACTCCAGAGATGGAATGCAGGCTTATTTTTACTGTATTTGACTTTGTATCTATATGCAGGCCAACAATGAAAATTTATTTAATCTGAATACATTTGCTTTTGAAAATATATTTCAGGAGATGTGTTTCTCATTTGGATTCCTATCTTAAAATCATTTTTCCGTTTTCATCTTTAATTTTCTACCATGTTCAAATTCTATGCAAAAGTCTCATTGTTCTGAAATCTTCCTTTTACTTTGTAGGTTTCAGAAACAAAACTGCTCATATTAATCTAACAAAAATATTAACACATGAAATTATCATTCTTCCTTTCATGTCCGTTTACTGCATCTTCATAAGAAGTATATTCAGAATTTGAATCCTTTCAGAAAAATCCTAATTCACAATTGAAAAGTACCACCTAAGTAACTGATATTTACACTATGGTTTTGTTGTTGTTGTTGTTGTTGTCGATTTCCTGTTCTGTTCAGTTTGCATTTTTCTTTGAAGGAGTTTTTAAAAATTCTTTTCTGTTACAATTTTTTTGTAATGTAAGGAATAAAAATTGAATTTCCAAGCTTTATAAAATCAATTTGTTTTGGCAATGGATAGGAATTTTAAATATTAATTCCTTTCTGATTCCTTCAGCTATGTGTTGCAGAATTATTACTTTGGGGAAAATCTTTAAACTAGCGCTAAGAGATCTCAAATTCTTCCAATGATACCTTATCTTCTCTCACCATCTAGTACACTCTCTAATGATTTCCAAGAAAAAGAGTTTTAAATTTTTTAAAGGAAAAAGCTTCGTGTGTTTGTGTAAGATGTCTCAATTTTAAAACTATTTGCAAAAATCCCATGTTCTTTTCTTTAAAGTTAAACTGGTGCATATTCAAGATTTGAAAAGGTAATATCATATTTATTCATCTTCTTACAGTTTTTGATCCATTACCTTTCTTTCTTTCATCTCAGTTGCCTTCTCCCTAGCCTCTTAAGGAATACTCAAGCTTTCCCTGCCTACTTCATACAAGACATCTGCTCATACCCATATCCATGCTGCCTCCATCACTTCTGATCTGCCCGACTTCCTTGAACAAACCACATTTCCTCAAAAGTTCTGGTCATCACATGTGGCTCCATTTTCCAACAGCGTCCTCATAATCTGTCCTGTCCCACATCTAATGCTTCTTCTTTCAAGAGACTTTATTGTTTCTTTTTAAGCAAAGTTCACAGTAATTCCTTGTTTCCTCATGGACCTTTTATAAACTGTCCGGACCACAAAGCATTGCACTGTAATACATTTTACATTCATGACTTTTCTCCTTTTGGCCTGAGAGGCACTATAGAAGGTTGGTGGCCTGAGGTGAGGACATCAGTCCCTGTTTGTTGCCCTCTGCCTACACATTGCAATCCTCAGGCTTCTCAAAAGAAACAGTCAATGATTGCATGCCTCTGTGTGTGTGTGTGTGTGTGTGTGTGTGTGTGTGTGAGAGAGAGAGAGAGAGAGAGAGAGAGAGAGAGAGGCAGAGATACAGGAAGGGAGGAGAGGTTTAACTTTAAGGATTTGGCTTGCATGATTACAGAAGCTGGCAAGTTCAAAATCTGCAAGACGCAAATATAAGATGGAGACTCACAAAGAGCCAATGATGGGGTTCCAGTCCAAGGCAATCTGTTGACAGAATTTCCTCTTATTTAGGGATATATATGTATATAGTTCTATTCAGAGCTTCAGTTGACTGGACAATACTCATCCACGTTATACAGAAGCAACTATTTCATTCAAAGCCTTCCATTGAAACATTGCTTGTACAAAAACACAAAATATCCCCGAAAATGTTTGACCACAATATTGAGCATCACAGCCCAAAGAAGCTGATGCATGAAATTAACCTTCTCACACACCCTTTGTCAGGTAACTTTGCTCTCTCCTCCCACTCTGACTTCGAGCTGCACCACCTTACTTTCTTTGATCAATGGAACGTTATCGAACATGCAGAAGTAAAGATGATGAAAGTGCTTGTGTGTTTCTGCTAATGTTGTTGCTCCATTGTTACTGCTATGAGGACATGCCTGAGATAACACGCTGCTCAGTCCTCACAGACAATAGTCAACAGACAAGTGAGTCCATCTGAGATGGAAAAACCGCCTGGGCAAGATCAGCCTAACTCACTCTCCTAATGAAGTGCAAGATAAATAAATGCTCTTGTTGTGAGACATAAATTTTGTGATTACAGGTTACACAATACAGCATTTTGAGACATAGAAAGCTGATATGAACAAGATGCTATTGGTCACTATGTGTCCTGTTTAAAATAGCTTGCTAAGGACATGCACAATGGTTACCCAATAAAACATTCACTGCTAATATATGTGTGGTTGATAAATGTTTGTCAAATGCATTAAAGAATTCATTGACAACAGGTAAGGTCAAGAAGCAGGTAATGAGAAAAGGGTAAGTTTAGTAGCTTATGTGCTGCACATTAATTCTCTCCCAGTTTTGAAGCTGCAACTCCAAAATCCAGGAATTAGATAAATTTGTTTCTTCTGTGGGCTCAAGGCTGTGCTGTTTTATTTCTGTGTTAGTTTTCTAGAGCTGACATAAAAAAAAAACCACAAACTAAGTGACTTAAACAATAAAAAAGTATTAGTCAACTTTTTGTTGCTGAGATCAAAATACAGTGTTACCTTTGTTGAAAAAAAATTTTTGTGAATAATTTTGTTTGCAAACAGAAACACTTGGGAAAATTTTGTTTTCATTTTGGTTTAGGAACTCATGTGATAACCACAACGGTGGCCATCTTTTCCAGATTCATGGAATGATTTAAATTCGTGAACCCAGGTACCCCTGTGCCTGACATACACAATTTAAAGGAAGAAGGGTTTGTTATACTCATAGTTTCAGAAGATTCCATCCAGGGTTGACTGGCTTTCAGTCAGGAATTTAAAGGAAGAAAGGCAAGGCTGAACAAAGTTTCTCATGACAAGCTAACTCAGAAGCAGACTAGAGAGTTAGAGGGCATCAGTGAGAGATATGCCCCCCAAAAGCATCCCCCAGTGACCCCCTTCTCTAACTGGTTCTGATACAAAATTACATTATGAATGTCAGTGAACTAATCCATTTATGACTACAGCTCCCCTGTGATACAAACCCTCTCCAAAGGCTTTTTAGTTTAGTTAAATTAGCAAAGATTTAAATTGTGGAGGTTGTAAGTCCCAGGTCAAGGCTCCAGTGCAGGTGAATGGGTCTCTTCATGTGATTATCCTTTTGAGCACTCACAACCCTCTTGTCTCTCTATGCATTCAAGTATTTTCTTGTAAGGACAACATCTCACTGGATGGGGGCACTCTCATGGCTTCATTTTAACTTAATTCCCTACTGAAAGACCCTACCTCCAAATAAAATCATTTTCTCGGGTATTGGGGGATTAGGACTTCCACATAAGAATTTGAAGGTCCATGCTGCAGTCTGTAAAATGACCCTTTCCTAGCCACTGGTGATTCCTGGCAGCTCTTGGCATCCCTTGGTGTATAGATGCGTCACTCTGGTTTCTGTCTCCAAAGTCACTTGGTGCCATTTTGTGCTTATCTCTCCCTGCATTGTCTTACAAGGACCCCAGTCATCTCTGATGAAGGGCATAGCCTAGGTAGTTTGCAAGTCTTTGCACATTTAGGTGTGGCTGACATGATTACCATCTCTATTTCGTTGCATTTTGGGGACATGTTTTCAGTATACAATGTAAACATATTAAGATAGTCGATTTCTGCCTCCCCCTTTGCTATCCATTGTCTTCCTATTTTTTACTCTTACTCACTCCACTTTTTCAGAATAAGTAATACTGCTGACTGTCCTTGCTTTCTGCCGTTGGTGGCCCTTTCCTTCCTTGTTGCACTTATAATTCTACAACTAAATACATTAAATGTGCACCATCACCCTTGATCCAGATGTTCTACTGCTCCCTGGTGAGACAAACATCACTGTATACTGAATCCTTAAGGAAGGTTCATGTTTATTGTTTCCTGAGTAACTGCACTTTAAAAAAAAACTTTTTCTATAATCTTGAAATTTAAGAGCAGCTTGGCTGAAACTTAAGAGTTTGACTCATGTTCTTTTTCTGTGTTTCTTGACAGCCTAACATTTTAATTTTTTTAATTTGCTCTTTTTGCCTGAAACCCATGGAGAATGTTTCTTCCATTGTCCTTACAAACTAACAGTTTTGATGTGACAGATTTTACAGTTTACTGTTGAACCAATTTTGTTATTTTTCAATAAGAATTTTTAGTTTTTCTTCACTGGTTTCAAATGATATTTATTGGCTTATTATTTTGAACATTAATCTTTTGTTTGCTTGGGGTTTGTTGTTGTTGTTGTTTGTTTGCTTGTTTGTTTGTTTTTCCCCATCCAGGGAACCCACATTAATGCATATTGCAACATCACTTCCTGGCTTCCATTTCAATCACTTTTTCTCTGCCCTTTTTGGTTTTCTTTCTTTATTTTTCATTGACCTGGCCCTTTTTCTCTCTTGGCCTCTCTGTGACTTATTCCATTTCTTTTGTAATCTATTTTCCTCTGAGCCTTGTGCTTCTGAGGTATTTTGTTTTCTTTTATCCATTTTTTAGATCCTTCCCTGCAGTCACTCTGCCCCATCCATTTTCTCCGAACAAAGGAAAGTATCACGAAGAAGTAGTCAGAGGGGAAAGGCACACAAACTTCATAAACTGCAGTTAAAGTGATTCACTTTTATCAGCTTTTTATGAAATATGGCCACATGAACTCACAACTACAATTCCGGCAAGAAAGAAGGACAGTAATTGAGCAGGGCCCTGAAACTTACAGTTTACCAGCACTGCAATGGCTCTGCCCTGGGAACAAGCGGCTGACAGCCACACGTGAGATGCTTTGCTTATGTTACTCAGCAGTAAGTTCCCTTAATACTGAAAACATACACTGTCATGACAAGTGGTATTACAGTCCTCAGTGACAATGAGGGAAATGAGTTTACCTAAGCAGGTGTTGAGTGGGAAATTTGGGATGAAGATGCATTGAACTCTGGTCACAGAGTCCGTCTTTGAATGCAAATGAAAACCACACTGAGATTCCATCTCACTCCAGAAAGAATGGCCAAGATAGAAAACACTACCAACAACAAGTGTTGGAGAGGCTGTGGGGAAAAAGGAACTCTTCTACACTGTTGGTGGGAGTGTAGACTGGTGCAACGACTGTGGAGGTCAGTCTGGAGATCCCTCAAAAAGCTGGGTATGGAAGTCCCATTTGACCCAGCTATTCCGCTTCTAGGCATATTCCCAGAAGAACTGAAAACATCATACCACAGTGATATATGTGCACCCATGTTTATAGCAGCACAATTTGTAATAGCCAGATCTTGGAAACAACCTAAGTGCCCATCAACTGAAGAATGGATTAAAAAAGTTGTGGCATTT
>PVJX010046134.1:0-12414 GCA_004027295.1 Dolichotis patagonum | reverse complement strand
ATGTGCACTCGACATGGTATCTAAAGCAGTGCCTGGCACCCAGCAGGTATGCAATCAGATTTGTTGAATGGCTGAGTGATCTCTACCCAGAACTCCCAGATATATGGGCATGAGATTTACTGAATTGGGAAGGGAGGAAATGTGCCTGCTGGGGGTGCCCTCTCTACTATATTGTCCAGGGGCCCCAGGGGAAGGTCCGGCTATGAAATCCTGAACATCCTGCTGCAAAACTGATGCAAAGCACCAGGCCACCCTGAGCCACAGTCCCTCTGCTCCTGTTCACATACCTGGATTGTGCCATGCACGCTCAGGGGCAGATTCTTTGAGCCTCTGTTTCCTTATCTGTAAAGTACAGCTCGCTGTGTCTTCTCATCAAGACTGCTGGGGCCAGTGAGACCACAGAACCATATGAGCCCTGATAAACTATAGTTATTAATAAGAAGGGCGATAACCATAATGATAAACATTATTCCATGGGCATCTGGTGAATTTCAATGACCACAATGACTCCTGGAACTGAGGATGGATCTCAGCAGCAGTTTAGGCTGCTGGGGTGAAAAGGCCAGTTTGGACAAGCCTGAGACCAGTGCCCTGAGGGCCCCATACAGATCTGGTGGCTGCCAGTGCAGTGATGAGCCCCATCCATCAGACCTGCGCTCCAGTGCAGGGCACGGTCATACCCCAGAGCTCTCAACCCCAAGCTCCACATGGGTCAGCTGTGACCCAGAACCAGCAGCAGCAGAGTGACAGCGGCTCCTGGCTGGCTCCTAGCTCCCAGGTCCTTGGCTTGCAGCAGATCCTATAAGCTCAGCAGGTCCCCTGGCCCTGGTCTAGCACAGTCCCGGAATGAGAGGAGGGAGACTCAGAGGGCTAGGCAAGTGGTCAGGAAGGCTTTTACAGGAAACTCCATCATTTTCAAGGTGCAAAGCCTGAAGTGATTTGTAACCTTCAACCATCCCACATCTTCATCTCTTGGAGCACTATCTAGCAACATGTGTTTAAAGAACACACACAGCAGGTACACTATGCTCAGAATAAAGCCCAGTCCCCTCAACACCCCCTCCAGTGTCCAGGGCCCTGCAGCTACTCTTCTCTCTGCTTGAAGGAACCTGTACCTCAGAAACCTGCCAAGGTCTACATTCAAGTGTCCCTTGGGCCATGAGGCAGCCACTCCTCCAGCCTGGCCAAGAACCTGCAGCTCTATGTCCCGGTCTCCCTCCCACGGGACAATGACATAACTCCAGCTGGTCATGGGGATCCTGCATGTCTCTCCTCTCCACTGTACCTGGACGGGGCCTCTATCACCCAAGTCTTCCACACAAGGCCTGATATGGAACTAGGAGTTAGGAAGTGTCTGTATTGGGCAGGCAGAAAAGAGGGAGAAAAAAGCCCCCAAAGAGAAGGCACCAAAAGGAGGACAAGTTTCAAAGGGGTCACATTTTACAGTCCCCTGTCCTGACTTGAAATCAAAGGCAGAAGATCTCTGCTGGACCACACACATCATATGCACACACACACACATACACACACACAACATATGTACTCATTTCTAAGCACACACAGCAACTTATGCACATACATATGCACAATGAATACTGCGTTTCCACTGGTCATATATGTGTGGATGTACAGCAATGCACACACAAACATGTACACACAGGCAGCACATGTATAAGTGCACGTTTACACATTAACACACACCACTACAGGGCGAGCAATACACTGCCTTCCCTTACAACTGGCAACATGAGACTCCAAAGCAAGGGTGGGCTTTGTAGTGGATACCGACAGGCTCCCTCCCACTTTGCCCTGCTGGTCACAGAGCCCTGTCACTTCAGCCTTTCTACCCCAGGCCTGCAGGTGTCTGCTCACCTGAGTCACAGCCCTGGCTCAGTCCTGCACATTGCTGATACTCATCTGGGGCCCCAGTGCTGTCCCTGGGCCCACCACAGACATGGCTCATTGCATGTCCCTCCATCTCCACCGTCTGGGGCAACCCGAGGGTCTGGGATGAGTACAGGCATCTCTGTTGCAATTCCCAGCCCAGTGGGTCCAGCGGGAGTGTCCCCATGTCCCCAACACCCAATGTACAGAAAGTTCCTGGCATGGGGATTACCAGAAACTGATGCTGATAATCAGACCAGAGATAGCGAGCCCACAAGACCAAAAGCTCCTTCATGCCTGCGTCCCCAGGTCCACATGAGCCAGCCCCAGCAGAATCTGACAAGCCCCAAACGCACTGTGAGTCACAAGGGTAGTGGAAAGTCAATTGATTGGCATTGTACGCAACAACCTTCACACCTACCCCACCCCACAGCTGCACCCACCAACCCCCAACACAGGAAGTTCAAGAAAATCACAGAGCTAGGGATTAAAAAGTTGGGCTTCTATAAAGATGTTTGTAAAAACTCACCCTTTTACCCTGTGAAGAGGTCCAGAATCCTGCAGCTTCTGAGGTTGGCCCTGAGCTGCTTCTTTGATGCTTCTATGTATGCAGAGCTCATTCTAAACCCTTTTTAAAACTAGATCCTAGCTTTACTGAGGTTTAATTCACATAACATATAATTCACTCATTTAAGGTGCACAAATCAGCATCACTTAGTTTACTCACAGACCTGTGCAACCACCACCACAGCCAATTTTGCAAACTTTTTGTTTTGTTTGGTTTGATGGCCTTGAACTTGAGGTGATCCTCCTGCCTCAGCCTCTGGAGTGCTGGAGTTGTGGGCCTGTGCCACCATGCCCAGAACCACACTCAGCTTTTTTTTTTTTTTTTTTGGTGCAGGGGATTGAACTCATGACCTTGTGTTTGCGAAGCAGGCACTTATGCTGCTGAGCTAACCCCCAGCCCTCTACACCCAATTTAAAAATATTTTCATCACCAAAAATGAGGCCATATTTTCTCAGATTTCCCCACCCCAGTCTCAGACAACCACTAATCTACTTCCTGTATATCCCCTATCCTAGTCACCCCATGTACACAGAATCACTGTGTCCAGACTTTTGTAAATAAACATGTGTCAGTACCGCAGGGCCCAGCATGGAACACAGCACAGCTAGCTTGAGCCAACTGGCCACCCTAAAACAAACTGTGAGCCACCACAACTCATCCTTCCTGGCATCTTAAACAAACTAGATGCTCCAAGGGTAACACAGTCATGTCACCATCAGGATGCGGAAGACAAACATTTTCCTTTGACACCCCAGGTCCTTTGCCTTGTCCATCTCCCTTTAGGGACACTTTTTGGGACCCCTTTAGGGACACTGCATGCAGTTAGGTTTCTGAACGCTCTTCCCTCTGTCTCTCCCCTGGGAGGTATTCTCAGCAATTGGTTGAAATTTGACCCCCAAAACCTCAAAAAGCAGCAACTTACTTTCTTTTGCAGTACTGTCTGGTCTCAATACAAACTCTCCAGGTAAGAAGTCTGGTTTTTCAACAGTGGCAGTTACTAAACATAAAGCCAATACTCCTGGCTTCTTAGTTTGTAAAAGGACAATATATTTGAGTCTGTTCAATTTATTTTCAAACATCATCGATATGTCAAAGAAAAGATTTTAAATTGCTTTCTTAAGATTCTAATATATGATTCTATATACAAAAAGGGAAGTTAAACTACGTTATTTTTTAAAATATTTTTCTTATTAAGAGGTAGAATTTGCCCAAATTCAAAAATTTTGTAAAGATGATTGGTTACAACTTACAAAATTATTTACAGTGTTTTCTAAAAGTCAAAGTTTGTAACAAATCCCATATTTAAAACAATATTTAATATTTTCTTAAAGTTCTGATTAGCCATTAGTAGAAATTTACAAAACTAACCTAAGAAACAAAAATTTGTGTTTTTTTCAAGACAACTTCTGTTTTACACTGTTAGATTTGATTACTTAGGAAACTAGGTCTTAACAGAGCTGGGGTTTGTTTATAAATGTTGGTTCATTGTAAAGTTTTTTTAAATGACCAGATTATAATCTTGGTTAAATGAACAGTTATTATTTTCAGATTATTATAGTATATTTGACACGTTGTATACCTGGGACTAAACATATGTATAAATCTGAGAACAAAGTATGATATGTGAATGCCCAAAGTTTGTAAAACTAAAGAATTGTAAGTTTGATACATGAACAATAAGTGCTTTCTTTGATACAATATACATTAAATTACATCTAGACCTTAAACATATAAAATGGCAAGTAAAACATTTTTTTCAGTTTTTACTGGTACACATTTGGAGTACATAATTTTACATTCCTGTGTGGAGTTGGCCCATGTGAATCACATATCCCAACTCTTTTCTCATTCTTTTCCCCTCTCCTCCCTCACCCATTCCATCTCTTGATTCCTGTGTTAGTTACTTTTCTCTCATTGCTGAGACAAACTTGACACTAAAAATGAAGGAAGTAAGGGTTTATTTAGCTCAGTTTGTAGAGGTTTCAGTCTGTAATCAGCTGGCTCTAAAGCAGGGTGGCATGGTAGAGGCAACAGTCCATGTCAGTGCAAGATGGCAAAAGCAACCAGAGCAAAGGAGAGGGAAGGCGAGTCTCTTTTCCCTCCCTTATACTGTATTCAGACCACCTTCCCTAGGGCAGGTGTAGCACTCACACCATCTCTGTGCCCTCCTCTTACACTCCCTCAGGATATTTACAAAGTGAGCCCTTTGCTGAGTCAGTTAAACTTTTAAACTTCTCAAGCTGACACAATGAATCAACCATTACATCCTAGAGCATAAGCAGCAGCCCTAGAGCATGTCTACTACACCCTAAGATGTAGAACTGCTGAGTTACTCAGTTAAGCTTCTAGACTTCTCGAGTTGACACAATGTATCAACCATTATAATTCTTTGTCCTTTTGTAAATGATCTAGCTCCTTGCTTCCTATTTAGATAACAGTTTTTATTTTGCTCATTATTTATACTTTGGGTTTCCAACATGAGAAACCACAAGACATTTAAACTGGTTTATTTCACTTAATATCCTGGTCTCAACGTGCATCCATTTTCCTACAAATGACTCAAATTTATCCTTCTTTATGGCAGAGTTATACTCCATGGTGTATAAATAACACATACTCTTTATCCATTCAACTGATGGTGGACATATAGGTTGCTTTCAAGATTTAGTTATTATGATCTGTGCTACTATAAACATGGGTAGGCATGTATGTAAAGCTTTTCTTATTTCTTCTGTTATATTCGGTATCATTCAGGTGGGGAAAACTTGCTGTTTGGACAATTCTGACATTTAAAACCACATTTCTTAGCTTTGATGAAATACTTTGCTATCATATAAATGAGATGCACTTGTATACCAGGTGACATCTATTTGTGGTCATTAAACATTACTTCCCAAGCTTGTAGAAGATCTAAACATATTTTTAAAAAATTCTTGTCAGTGATATTAAACTTTCTATATCTGTTAAACAGAAAATCACATGATTACATCTACATCACTGAGCCAGATTCTAAATTCCATCTCAAAAATAAAGAGCCAAGTTGATATGTAAAGGACATCCATGTAGCTGTAATGCTAATTATTGCCTACTTCTTTATATGTTAAACGCATTTATGTTCTTTAAGTGTAAAAAGCTTTCTAAAGTGCAGAGCTTAAAAAGCACCTTGTCATACTGCCCCCTCAAATCAGAACTCTTTGTAATGACTGTCTCAGTGTATTTTACATTTTCCTAATTATATTATAATACAGGCAGGGTTACACCAATAACTAAAAGATTAAGCATTAGTCACCTAGAGTACATCTGTAAACAATTACATTCTACTGTATTTTGCTCCTATTGGTTTTGTATTTTCCTCACTGGTCTCTTGTCTGTCAGCATTCTGCAATTCTATGACTTCTAGCAAACAATGAACAGTAGTTTAAGATAAAAGCCAGATAGGATATGACACTGATTCCCAGTACCCAGAAAAATGATCACAGTAAACATGAGGACTTACTGCTCACACTTTGCAACCAGTATAATGGACTTTCTGTGTGTGCAATAGTCACAGTGTGCACACTGAAGCTGGATGACGGAGGACACCCATGTTTTGAAGTCAGCTAGGACCCAGGGAATGGTGGGACTACTCCAATAGGGCCCTGCAATTCCAGTGAGGTGCTCAACCTCCGGAGCAGGAGGACTGCTGGACCCCTGAGCATGGATTCCCCCAGTGCACTCCTACAAATAGGAGGGTCACTGAAGAGGAAAGCTTTCCCTGCTTCCAGGGAAGCCACAAGGCCAAGCAAGACCATGACCTATCGTGGCAGAAGACACAACCGATAAGAGAAGAAAATGGAGGAAAGCTTTCATATGTCCTGTCCATGCTCCCTGAGAGTCCTTAACTGACCTGAATAATAAAGATAGGTTAATTTTACCTACTTGGTATTAAACAGAAAAGTATAACCAAAAAGCAATATGGTGAACAATACACATACACATACACACACACACACACACACACACACACACAAAGACAAACATTTCCATCTATTCCTCTTTATGATTAAGCAGGACAAAGTCTCTCAGGAAAACAGAATAGTTGTAACACAGTCAAAAATCGTGATAGGGACAAACTCACTCTTGAGCCCTTAACCTGTTACTCAACAGAAACATGATTTGTGTTTAGTCAGAGACTTAAAGTAGTGTTTTCTAAAGACCATGACTCTTACTTTGGGTTTCCAGATACACAGTGGGTGACTGAGGTACAAAAAACTTGACCTTCATTTTGTAAAACCTTGGATCAAAACTTCTCAGCTCTACATGCAGGCATGTTGGTGAGCATCTACCTGAAACTTGGCAAAACAAGATCTCTTAGCCAAACTTTACCCAGCCTGTCTCATTACCCTTCAAAACTGAGGACATCAGGGTAAGAGATTTACAGGGACTTTCAGCTATGCCCAGAATCTCCATTTCCCTATATGTATGATAGCTTTGAATTCCAGCAGAACCAAATAAATCATCTTGTCCTATAAAATCTGTAGAAAGTAGAGGGACCTGTGTGCTATGCTGGGGAAACATGCTACTGTCGGATAAATAGGACAAATGTGACAATGTAACCAGATCTTCATGGAAGACATAAAATCACACAATCAAGCCACCAAAGGATGGACAGATTGAAATACCACCTGGTCATGGTGCTGGATGGGTTGGGGTTAGGTTTAGGGTTAGGGTTAGGGATGTCTTGGTTTCTCCCTTCTCTGGGCCCACTTATATCTTGATCATCTTCTTGCACATCCACCTTTACTTAACATACCTGTGCATTTTGTCTCTGCCAGGTTACATTCTATCAAATTACAGATGTCCCAACACAGATTCCCTCCCATTCAATCCTTCCTTCCATCCCCCTTTAGAGTGGGCTGCCCCAAGCTTTTGTTCATAATCTGGCCCCATTTACTCCAAAGGCTCAACAGATTCAATATCTAGCCTACAACAACTCCTGAAGATGAGATCTCTACACAAATATCAATGATCTGACTTTTTTGATCTGTGAAGAGGAGGAATGTGCCCAGGATGGGACAGTGTATCACCATCGTGAGTCAACCCACCATCCTAAAACAAGCCATGGGTCACCATGATGTCTTACACAACCACCTGCTCCCAGGGTCATGTGGCAATGTCATGGTCAGGATGTGTGCAGACATGGGCCACTGACCATGCTTACCAGAAGCGAGCCACTTCCTCCTTCCGGTCCCCTAAGAACACTGCTGCCACTCCTTCCACAATGCCATCCTGCACACCAAGTATTTCAGTCATTTTAGGCTTGAATAATCTTTTACTGTATGACTAAGCCACAGCTTGTTTCTCCATTCCTCAACTAATGAACATTTGTGTTGTTTCCACTCCCCAGCTCTTGTGGTTTGTTCCTTTATCAATTTTTGTGTGAACACAGGTTTTCCTTTCTCTTAGGTACATATCCAGAAATGGAAATTGCTAGGTGACAAGATAACTCTATGCTTAACTGTTTGAGGAATTGCCAGACTGTTTTCAAGGACAGCTGTGCCACTTAACATTCCCACCAGCTGTATCCGAGGGTTCCAATTCTTCTACATACTCATCAACATATGTTACTGTGCGTCTCTTACTGCAGCCACCCTGGGGAATGTGATGTGGTATCTGAATGTGGCTGGGATTTGCATTTTTGTGATCACTAATGATAGTAAACATCATTTCGCATGCTTATTGATCATTTGGGTGTCTTATATGAGGAAATGCCTAATCAATTGCTTCGTCCATTTTTTTAAATGGGTCGTTGTCTTAGTTACTTTTTACTGATCACTGAGACAAAATACCTGATGCCCAAAGTTGGGAAAGGAAACGTTTATTTCTTACAGTTTTTGGAGCTTTCAGTCCATACTCAGTTGGCTCCAAGGCAGGGTGACATGGCGGGGCCACAGTTCATGGCGGCTGCAAACAGCAAAGCGGAAACCGGCAAGAGAGAGACACACCTTCTTCCTGCCATTACATCACATCCTGGCTCCACCCCCAGGAGGGTGTAGCACTGACACCATCAATCCAAGCACTAGATAAAGAACCAGTCACAAATGTACAATGCAAATACATGAGGCCTGGGGGCCACCGACATAAACCATGACATTCCACCCCTGGCCCCTAGAGACTCAGGCATTACCTTTATATAAAAGACATTTAGTCCATCTCCAAGAGTTGCCAAAGTCCTAACATTTTCAGCATTGCTGAGAAGTCCAAGTCCCAAGTCTCCTCCAATGTCTATGACAAACTCTTAACTGTAACCCCCTGTACAAGTGAAACAAGGTTAAACATTTCTGAAACGCAAAGGCACAAAATAAACATTACCATCCCAAAAGTTACAAACGGGGGAATATAAAGCATTGGAAACAGAGCAAGTCCAACATCCAGGGTGAACATTAAGTCCTAGAGTTCCATGCTCAGCATTTGAAGCAACCTGGTTGCAAGCTCCAAAAGGCTTGGGTGATTCCACCCCCATGGCACTTCCAGGGATTTCAGCTCCCGCAGCTTTTGTCTTAAACCCTCTCTGCTCAGTTTTTGCAGCTTTCCTTGGATGACCAACGTTCTTGGCTTTTCCAAACTTCTGGGGTCTCCACTGCACCTTTGGCTTCACTCTTACATCTTTACAAATTGCCCTCTCAGGGGCACACTGCTTGGCCTCCCAGGCCCTTTGCAATCAAGGTGGAAGCCTTCTTACCCTCACAATTTGTGCATTTTCCTTGCACCTAAAATCAGCACTATGTGGATGCCGCCAAGGCCTGCTGCCAGCTGGAGCAGTAGCCAGGCTTTTCTCTCTCTTGGCTGTAAGGGTCGATTGCCTAGATCGCTGGGCTCTGTGAACCCGATTGTGAGGAAAAGCTTTTCTATGTTGCCACCATTCTGGAACCTCATGTGGCTGCCACCATTCTGGAACCTCATGTGGCCTCCCGTGCCATTCTGGAGCACGGTGCTCTGAAGCTTTTTCATCTGAGAAAATTCTTTCACTTTTGCAGTTTTGGGGCTGCAAAGGGTGTCGACCTGCTGTTTCCTGGGATGCCCTCTGGCCGTCTTTTTTAATCTCTCTGTTTCTTCTCAGCAATCAAAGTCTCAGCACTATCTTTACAATCCACAGCTTTACTGGAGTTTTCCTTCTGGCCAAACTCACAGTGTTTTAAATTATCCTGCTGGGCTCTTTGCTCTTGATTTACAACATAGATCTGGCTAAAAGCCCCCAACAATAGCCATGCCACAGCCTCAACCCTGACTGCCTTGAAATTTCCTTTGCCAGATTAATCAGTCCATTACCCTTAATCTCAGTCTCAGGCAAAGTCTCTGGGCATGAGCGAAATGCAGACAAACTTTCTGCCAAGCCATAACACACATCACAGGGAGTCCAACAACCAATGCAGTCCTTCTTCCCAGCAGAAACCTCTCAAGTCTGGTCTTTACCATCAGGTTTTCTATCAGCCTTCTGGTCTGCTGAGCTCTGACCAGAATCTCCTCTACAGAACAGCCTCAGCTGCTCCAGCTCTATGTATTCAGGCGACAAGTCTGAACCTTTCCAAACTCTGCTCACAAGCCATTTCCAAAGCCTCTCGAAAAACATGGTCAGGTATAGTCACAGCAATGACCCCACTCTTGGTACCAAATTCTGTCTTAGTTACTTTTTACTCATCACTGAGACAAAATACCTGATGCCCAAAGTTGGGAAAGGAAACATTTATTTCTTACAGTTTTTGGAGGTTTCAGTCCATACTCAGTTGGCTCCAAGGCAGGGTGACATGGCGGGGCTGCAGTTCATGGCGGCTGCAAATAGCAAGGCAGAAACTGGCAAGAGAGGGACACATCTTCCTGCCATTACATCACATCCTCGCTCCACCCCCAGGAGGGTGTAGCACTGACACCATCAATCCAAGCACTAGAGAATAAACCAGTCACAAATGTACAATGCAAATACATGAGGCCTGGGGGCCACCGACATAAACCATGACAGTTGTTTAGGTTTTTTTTTGCTGTTGCTGCTTTGTCTGTTCCTTAGTTGGGTCGTCCTTTTATTATTGAGTGGTACATGCTCTTTATATATTCCAGCTACAAGTAAGTCCTTCATCACACACATTATTTCCAAATATTATTTCCTTTCCATGGGTTGTTTTTTCACTTTCTTAATAGTATTCTTTGATGTTTAAACGTTTTTTTAAAATTTTGACAGAGTTCAGTTCATCTCTTTTTCTTTTGTTGTTCATGATTTTGGTGTCAGATCTCCCCTAAACTGTGAGCCAAATTAAACCTCTCCCTTAAGTTCTGGGTGTAGGGTATTTTGTCGTGGTAACAAGAAAGTGCCTAATACAGTATTCAGTTTACCCAGCACTGCTTGTTGAATACACTGCTGGTTTACCTTCTTAACATCCTGTAGAAAACAACTGATCACAGACATGCAGGATGATATTTAGAGTCTCAGTTCTAGTCCATTGATCTATGCATCTTTCCTTACGCCAGCATCACAGAGCCTTACCATTGCTTCGCAGGGGGTTTTGAAACTGGAAGTTGTTAGATCTCTGACTTCATTCTTCTCTTTCATGATTGTTTTTGGCTACTCTGGGCTCCTTTCCAATTCCATGTGAATCACAGGATTGGTGGGCTACCCTTGTTCTCAATCAACACCTGCAGGCAGAATTTTACTGAGGGCTCCTTTAACCTTTATGTCCTTCACCTTGAGTCACTTTTGAGCCATAAAAGATCCTATTAAACCTGATCAAATCCAATCAACAAGCACATTTACTAATTACTAGACAGCATACTAAAGTCAAGACCACCCCTGAAGCAGCTCTGGGTGAGCATGCCCCCAGTGTGGGACCAGAAGCTCACAGATGGGAAAGATGCTGCCTATGGCTAGAAGGAGGAAGCTAAGAAGCCAAGCCTGGGCCTTCTTGGGAATGGCTAGCAGCGTCCAGTCACCATAACCAGGGACCACACTCCACTGTGGACTCACATCCTCAGCCAGTCAGCTCACAACTCACTGATCAACCTGCTCAAAATGCCACACAGGGCTCGCCTGCCCCCCTAGCTTGGCCATCTCTATGGTCACTTCCCTAGGTCTCTTGACTAATCCCTTCCTGGATGTGGTTTCTCCCCCAGATGTCCACCTTGCTCCATCTACACTGCCACAGCCCCTCCTCCTACCTGGGCAGGCTCCCCCTTCTGCTGGCCTCTTCACTGTCCCCTCAAATTGTCCTCAGTCCCTAATCTAACCAACCCCTTTCTTATCTTTGCAGTCTCACTGCAGGGGCTCCTTAAAAACCCTACTTAACCCTGAACCCGATATGTTTTGTGCCAAGTCACTGACTTCAACCTTCTCAGGAGGGTCCAGAGCACCGCAGCCCACCACACAAGCCACTGCTCACAGTGCGCAGCTCTAGGAGCCATTCTTCATCTCTGGACCTTGCAGGCCAGCAGTGAGGTAACCAAAGGAATGTAGTAGATTTGAGTTGTGACTATGCCCATGATCTGCTGGCCTTGAGCTCAGCACAGACCTCCCGATGAGCCCTCCTTTCTTTAACAAACAAACACGAAGTTGGCATTTGTGGCCTCCATGACGATGGCACTGTCACAAGACCCTCACTGCCAACATCTATGTGGAAATCCAGCACAAGCCTCCAGAAAGCCACCCCAGGAAGGTGGCAGGAACACTCAGCACTCACAGCCACAGCAGCACCCAAGCTGGTGCTGTGACCTTGGTCTCCGAGGAGCACGGCTGGAGCCTCAGGTGAGAGCTCTTCTGGAGCAGCTGGCCAAGGCAGGCAGCAGCTAACATCCTTGCGGAACTTGCCTTTATGCCTGACCAGCAAGAGTGGACCCTGTTTTTTGCCACTGAGCACTATGAGCCATGGTTCTACCAAGCACTGGCTGAATGAATGAGCTAGGGGTGGGCGAATGAAATATCACTGTGCTGTGAGTCCCAG